>PVJA010008856.1:0-14076 GCA_004027025.1 Myocastor coypus | reverse complement strand
TTTTATAGATGGGGCTGTTGAGTAGGTTAAATGAGACAAGAAAATGAAGCATTTTGCACAAGTGCTTATAACCTAGGAGCTAAGTATCATTTTCTTGATCCTTTTTCTAATAAGGCTTAATTTCATCACCCATTTTAGGTCCAAATACTTAATTTCCATCGTTCTAGCCTATGGCACTTTATTTTTATTTTTGTTGTTGTTTGTTTGTTTCGAGACAGGGCCTTGCTATGCAACTCAGGTGGGCCTTGAGCTCACTTTGTAACCCGGGCTGGTCTCAAACTCACAGTGATTCTCCTGCCTCAGCCTCCCAATTGCTGGAATTACAGGCATGCACCACCATGCCTGGCTTGGCATTTGGCTTTTAATAAATGATATTTATTATGTATTTATCCTTCTGTTGCTGGGCGTTGAGCCCAGGGCTTTGCACATACTAAGTGAATGCTATTTCATGCAAGTGTAGCCTAACTGACTAAATGTTGTCTTGTTCTCTGCTTTTTGTGTTTATTTCTTATGTGGTGTTGGGGATCAAATCCAGGGTCTTAAACCTACTGAGCATACACTTTACCACTGAGCTATCATCCCAGCCGTACAAAATGATACTCTAATGCACAAGAAAAGTACCTGGTAATGTCACTATTTGTTCGGGCCGAGTCTATCTCCCCTGCTATATTTCTTGATAGGAGCTATTTCTTATTCTTTTTCATATTTTTCTCTCTAGTTCTTAGCTGAGAGATTGGTACATAATAGTATTAAATATATATTTGCTGACTAAAATTAAAATTAGAGTATTTGGAAGGAATTAAACTAAAACAAGAGAGAAAATCCTTGCAAAGGAAGATGAGACAAATGGGTCTGGGGAGAGAGGAAATTCACACTATCAGGGAAAATTGTATAAATTTTCACAGTACATATCATTCAATAAATATCCTCCATGAACATTTTACAATTAAATTAATAACATTTCAAATATTTAAAGAGATAATAGTGATGAATAGACAAAGATTCATCTTTTTAGAATATTTAATATTTTATTTCATGAGCACAAGTGATATGAACACCTAGTACTGGAAAAATTATATGTTTAATCATATTAATGACTTAATTGGCTTGCCAGAGTAAATGTTTCAGTTCTATTTTTGCTTGAAGAAGGAAATATTAGAGAAAGGGACTTACTCTGAGGAAAGTCAGTTTATATTCTCCATTCAACCATTGGGTACAATATGACAGAAAATTGGATCCTTCATAATATGAGTGAGACAAGGAAACCAAGACAGGTGACTTTCTCTACCTCAGTAACACTTCAATGATAAAATGGCAGCCTTGGGTCAAATCAAAACCCAACCATCTGAGGCCTCTGTTCCCACATCTGTGGCACCCAGGGGCGCTGCTTCCTGCTGGGTGTGTGGTGCTGTGACTCGCTTCATCACTCTGCTCAGTAGTGCTGTCTTGCATTCAACAGAATACCTCCTGTCAAAGGAATGGTCAGACAGCTCCTGTAGTCTCTCGAGCAGAGGAAGACAGGTTTGCTGTAACAAAGGGCCCCTTGAGTCCCTTTCAGTGTTATAAAGATATGTTGCGTGGCTTCTTCAAAAGGCAGATCAGAGGGTTGGCGAGATGGTTCAGTGGACTAAGAACCTGCATAGGAAAGTACAGAGACTGGGTTCAATCCCTGGTCCCACATACTGTGCCAGCCCTGCCCCTTGGAGCGCTGAGCTAACCACTGATACAAAAAATGGTGATGCATGCATGTAATCCCAGTGCTGGGGAGGCTGAAAACAGCACGATTACTATGAGTCCAAGCTGCATAGTGAGACCTTGTACCAAATACAAGAGGAAGAGGAAAGAAACACAAATCAGAGTGGTTCAAAATCAGTGTGTAGCTTCACTGCAATCATCTTTCTCTTCCTTCAGTTTGTGTTGGGCAGGGTCTGCTATTCCAGTCTCTTCCTTCTCTGAGGGTGCTATCCTTCCTTTAAATTGTTTACACTGGGGCTAGAGAGATAGCTCAGCAGCATGGTGCCTGCTTGGCAAGTGCTAGATCATGAGTTTGATTCCTGGTAAGTGCTGGGTCTCTTCTTCCAGCTTCAATGGTTTACGCTGTCTACTTCTATAGTCTGGGTTATTTTTATAGAATAAAAGATTAGATAAGGGGTTTAGGAAATGGATAAGGATATTTGTCATGCACATTACTTAGTACTGTTTTTTTTTTTTTCTTTTTCTTAAGCAAAAAGTGTATTAGTTTGTTTTTAGGCAGAGTCAAACTGTTCCCATATCAAAACTGCCACATCAAAACAACCACATCAATATGTTCTTGGCATCAAAATGACTGTATCAAAGCTGTGTGTATACTATGATAAAACAGTCAGTATCAAAGTGGCTATAGCCTCCACTGGTTGCCATGAAGAAAATGCTCTCTAGAACGCCATTATTGTTTACAGAAAATAAAAACTTAAAATTTGAATTTTTCCCCATCAGTATGTCTATTTTCCTTTGGATACTAGACTTATTTACCAAGAGTTGGTCACCAAGATGCACCAGTCTTTATTCCTAGTGATCAATGCCTCCTGATAAAAGAGAACTAGGTAAAAATTAACACAGACAATCCAGGTTTTCCCACAGAAATTGTGAAAGTCTCATACTAATTTTGTAATCATGCTTTTACATTTTGTTCTCATTACAAAATTTTTTGGAATTATCCACCAAGAACCAGCCAGCAACTCTATGCCAACACAGAGGCAGCTCAAATCCACTTGTTCACTGCCTACAACTTCATGTTCAATCACAAGCTGGGAAGAACCATAACACATGGGAAATGCCTTGATCTGCTGCCTCTTCAGATACCCTGTTGTGTTGTAAAATCTTTCCTGAAAAGTTTGGTGTTAGGAATCTTTCTTGATGTGTATGTTCAGGCTAAGTAAACTTGTAGATTGAGAATAGCCTTCTACCAGTAACACAATATGTAGTAGACATGGTCTGTCCCTAGCTTAATAATTGACTGATGGACCTGCAAGATAGCTCCGTGGACTAAAGTGCTTGTTCAGGCAAACTTAGGAAAGCACAGGGACCAAGGTTTGATCCCCAGTACTACATGCCATGCCAGCCCAGTTCCCAGGGTGGGTTGAGCTGGCCAGAGTCCAGGCATGGTGACACATACCTGTAATACCAGTGCTGGAAAGTCTGAAAGGAGGATCACCACATGTCTGAGTTGCATGGTGAGACCCTGCAGCAATCAAATACATTTTTAAAAAAAAAATTGAGTTCTGAGGCTCCACACTCTTATTTTTATCCTGTCTTGCTGGATGCTCGATCTCAGGCCTTTTCTGCCCTCTGTTTTGCTATCTGGTTTTTAAATGTTGAAATATTTTAGTTCTCTCTGCTCTTCTCTAAGCATAACTCATTCCTTAGGAAAACTCATTCAATTCTATTTTTAAATAGCATCTCTGTGTTAATTACTCCAAAGATGTATTTCCAGCCCCCAGATCCTATCGGGAGACTTACATATCTCCATGTGAGTGTGCAAGAGGCATCTCAAACTTATAGGTCCAAAGTGGTGCACTGTATTTCTCCACTCACACCCCTCCTACTCTTTTCCATCTTAGGGTCAAAATGCAATATACATTATAAACCCCAGAGAAGTTATCTCTGATTCTCTTTCCCTCACCCCAAATATATACCCCAGCAGCAAATACTACTACAATTCTTTCTCCAAAATATACCTGACTATATCTCCCTTCCATGCTTTCCAATGTCACTACCCCGGTCCTACACATTATTATTTCTTACCAGGGCTGGTACAATGACTCTTAACCAGTCTCCCCTTTCTTTGCATGACTGGTTCCTTCGCATCACTTAAGTGTCTGAAAACAGGTCAAGATTCAAAGAGGATGTCATGGTGTAGGTATGAAGTGGCCCCCAAAGAACCCTGAATTGAGGGCTTGGTGTCCAATACAGCAGTGCTAAGAGGTGAAGCCTGCAGAGGCGATGGGCTCATGCGATGGAATGGATCCAGCCAACTATGAACTAAATTCCCTAAAACTGCCAGACAAAATAAATCTTGTCCTCTTTAAATTGTTCTGCTTGGACATTTGGGAACTAAATGACAATCTAACACAGAAGATTTCCTCAGCTCTCCTACCCAGTGTGGCCTCTACACCCACACACGCTGTATCAACTCACCATGTTGTCTTCCCTCAAATAACCTACAATATGCTATTATCTATTTTTTTCCTATTAATTGTATTCCCTACTAGAACAGAAATTCCTCAGAAGCAGGAAGTTCAACTCTTTCTCCACTCAATCTCCCAGGCTTATCAAAGTACCTGGACCAAAATAGGCTCTTGACAAATATTTGCTGGCAAAAATAAAGTGAGATTTTTTGAAAAGAGGAAATACCATTTAGGTTCTTATCCTACACGTGCATCAAATATAAGGAGAGCTTACTTGAAGGTAACACTTGGAGAATATTTGAAGGTTTCATTCAGACCATTCTGCCAAAACTCCTGCTTAGTTTGACTGTCACAAAATGAACAGTAAGAACTACCTATGTTGGCTGGTATTATCTGGTTCAAACACCAGTCAATATCTATAATTGGAGGTGCTTATTTCTATAAGATTTTATTATAAAACAACAGCTGTACCTGAGAAGAAATAATCACCTGAATTAAAATCATCAATGTTGAATATCTATATATCTATATCTGTATCTATATATCCACCTCATTTATTCAATATTGTTATAGCAAACATGCATACACTATAAATAGATATGAAGGGAGGGAATGAAAAGTTAACTCTTTGGCAAACCAACATATAGAGTTCTTCATAGGTAAGGAATTATCATTGTTTAGAATGAAATCCAGAGAGATATCTAAGAGGTTGTAGATGAGCCCCTGTGTGTTGGAATATTAAAGAGATGAAATATATAAAAATTGATCAAAATCAATAAAAAGATTACAATGACCATTCTACATACAATACCACTGGGAGATATGGGAAGAAGAGAGAAGAGGTAAGTGAGGAGAAAATGTGGGAGAAAAGACTGAGAAAATGCCAAGAGACTTACGCTTGGCTTGGTGGAAATAGAACAAGGCAAGTGAATTTTTCAGTTTTAAATTGGCTGCTAAAGAGTGCTACATATTTGCCATATAGCCTCCCCCTATATGGCAAACACTATCTTTGAATTTCCAGGAAGCATCTACCACACACAGCTGCCTCATATGAATTTGGGGTGGGAAATCGAGGAGGGTCTGTAAATCATCCTTGGGTCAGTGCCAAAAGAAGATAAAGGAACAGCTGCATGATGCTGAGTGAAGAAGGGGAATGGGGCAGAGGCCAGATATCAGATCCTCAAGTTGCAAAGAGAATGGACAGCCTGGAGGAAATGCAGGGGGTTGGGAGTGAACATTGACCTTTCTGTAAGACAGGTTTGAGTTTCCAAATGAGTTCCTATATACTGCAAGGTGATACAGTATCTGATTTCACAAACAGTGCAGAAGTCACTAACAGCTCATTCTGCTGATACATATTAATCACTGCTCACATTTTTAGTAGTGGAAACTGTATCCAGGGATGACAAGTGCAGTAGAGGCAATGTTTGTACCCCACTTGCAAATTCATATGTTGAAATCCTCTCTCCCATTGTGATGCTATTAGGAGGTATGGTTTGGGGGAGGTAATTAGGTCATAAGAATGGTGCCCCTGTGACTAGAATCAGCACTCCTATCAAAAGAACTTCTGGGTTTTCTTGCCCGTTTGCTATTGTATAAGGATACACAGTAAGACATAATAGTCTGCAACCAGGAAGAAGGCTCTGTCCTGACCAAAATCTGGCCACAGTGGCATTATGATTTAGTACTTCCAGGTATAAAAACTGCGAGAAATAAGGGCCAACCAAATAGCTCAGTGGATTAAAGTGCTTGCAAGCAGGTGCAGGGCACAGGGCCTGGATCTGCTGAGACAGGAATAGAGACTGGGCGTGGTGAGGTGCACCTCTAATCCCAGCTCTTGGGAAGGTATAAACAGGCGGATCACTATGAGTCTTATCTAGTAGTGAGATCCTGAACAACCTGTAAGTTCCTTCCCTAAAATAAAAATGAAAATGAAAATAAATAAATAAATAAAACAAAACCTGTGAGACATAAATTTTGATGTTTTAAGTCACCTTGCTATAGTACTTTTACGTAAAAACCTGAGCTGACTAATACAATAGGTATTGGGTATTTTAATGTTAGTCCTTTCCTATCATCCTATTTATTTCTGTTTTACACTGTGGCTTCTTCCATACTCCAATCCTAAATTTACACTGATAGGTCACTGGTTGTGTTCCTATTTTATTTTTACAGTTGGTTAGCCAGAATAATAAAAATTAAATTTCTGAAATCAGTGTAGTAGAAAGCCAGCAAAAACTGTTTTAAGTACTAGTGGACAGAAAAACCAACAATTTTCCATGAATAGCACATTCTATTCAACTAAATAATTTACTTATTCAATTCAACAAATATTTATATGCCAGAGACTCTGCTAAATTCTGGAACTTCAAGTATGAATAAAACCCAATTGCTCCTTTTGGTGAGTTTCCCGTTTATAGTTCAGTAGGGATATATAAACAAATATAATTACAGTGCAATGTAGTAAGTGCAAAACATAGAAGCAATCATGGCTTTTATGAGATCATTGAAGTGAGGCACTTAGTGAAGCATTCAGGAGGGGTCAGGGTTAAGGGTGCCTCTTTGAGCTGACAGCTGAGTTGGAGCTTAAAAGATGAGAGGAGTTAAGCAGAGATTGCAGAGGGAAGCTGGACTAGGGACAGAAGCAGGAGGAGGGGAGTAGAGGTGTATGTTCTAAAACAGACAGTACAAGCAAAGGCATAGAAAGAAAAAAGCATAGAAGGTAGAAGCAGTTTTGAGTACTGGAGATAAGGTTAAGATATAAATGAAGCTAGAGAAAAAGGGCCAGATAATGGTGGACGTTGAGTGCAATATTTGAAAGTATTGACCACCTTACTGCAATGTAAAATTTCACAAGGATTTGAAGGCAGAAAAGTGGCATGGCAAAATCAGTATCTGTGAAGAGAATAGTGAGAAGGGATTACAATTATGCCTACATTTAGGATAGACAAAACAAAAGAAATTTGTAAGACAATTGTTCCAGTCCAGGTCTAAAACATGGACAATGAACATGGAGCGGCAAGAGCAAGTCTAAGATAGTTTAGGAATTTAAACTATTGAGGATAGTAATTGATTGAATTTGAAAGATGAAGAAAAATAACCAAAGAGTTCTCTCTTGTATGACAAGTATGGATAAGGAGGTCATGAGTTAAGTATGTGACAAAAGGGAGAAAAAGTTGTTTAATGGAGAAGAAGATAAATTCCATTCTAAACATATTAAGTCTCAGGTGCTTTTAGAAGCTAGAATGAGACAGAAAATTCTAGAACTGTTGGGAGAGATGTAGCCTAAAGGTAGAGCATTGGAATTCATCTCTGCACAGGTAGTTGTTGGAAAACTGAGGGTACCTCAGATAATCAGGGGAACATCTTAAAACAAGAAGAGTGTTAGTCAAGGGAGGTGCCAGAGAGAAAATAAGATCACAGAAAAAGCAAGAAAGGGATGATCAGAAATGTATAAAAGAATGAAGCCTATATTCTGGCCTCAAATTCCCAAACTCAAGAGCTTTAAGAATAAAGTTTAAGGAAGCAGTCATTTGTTCCAAATGTAACATGGAGTGCAGTAATACAGAACTTTAAATTTGTTCACTTAGAGGTTATTTTAAAGGCTGGATGCAATTTCCTTGAGTATCCAGGGAGGAAATTTAAAGAAGAAAAGGTAATAGAAGGAAAAATATCTCACATATAAACATAGATGCACAAAAACTAAATAAAACATTTACAACTCATGGAAAGTATAGTATAATCAAGAATGGTTTGAGTCCAGAAGTAAATATTTTATTTTTGAAATCTATTAGTATAATTCACTCTAATGCTAATTAAAGGACAAAATTAAATGATTACCTCAATATATACAGTAAAAACATAGTAAGATTTAACATTCAATTGATGATTTTAAAATGTCCTTCTTAGAAAGCTAGGAATACACCAGACCATCCTAAATATTAAAAAAAATAACGAAACTGTATTTAACAATAAAATAGTGGAAATAATAATAATTTCCTGCTGAAATTCAGGAAAAAACATGGGTATTGTGTGCATTTTAGATGGTACTTGGGTATCCTCACCAATATATTAAGATAAGAAAAAAGGTATAGGGATTGAAACAAAGAAGCAAACTAATAATCATTATGGAAATAATACAATTACATAAGACATTCAAGAGAGTCTTTTGACATTTTACCAATATGTATAAGAAAGTTATACAAGATTGATGGACACAAAGCAATATTGAAAAATTAACCATGTTTCTATACAGTTTTGATAAACAACTGGGAAATATAACATTACCTGAATTATAGTCACAACATAAGCCACAGTTTACACAAAAAAAATCTAACAAAAATGTTTAATATGTAAATGTGAGACTCTATTGCAGAATGTAAAATAGAAGAACAAAGAAAATAATATAAAGAGATAGTTTTCCCCAATTAATGCATTCCACTTAACATCTTATAGCCAAAACACCAACAAGGTGATGTTTAGTGAAATTTAATGGGTTGGTCTTAAAATGCTCAGTGTCCAAAATAGACAAGAAAACTTGAAAGAGAAAAAAAAATAAGATTGGGGAAGAATTAAGAAAGTGTGGTATTAGAGCATAAATAGATAAATAATCCAATGCAACAGAAAGGAAAACAGCACCAGAATAATTTGATATGTAATAGAATTTGTTATATGATTTATGAGGGAAAGATGAACTATTCAAATAAATGGCACTAGATCAATTAGTTGTACTCATAGGAAAATACAGATCCTAATTTCCCAGTGTACACATAGCTATCAGGTGGCTCAAACACTTTAATATGAAAAAACACAGTAATAAAGCTTTCAGAAGATAACTAAGAAGAATATACTTGTGTCTATGGATAGGAAAAGCATTTTTAAGGCATAAAGAAACAAAGCATATCCTGGGGATGTGGCTCAGTGGTAGAGCTCTTGACTTGCATGCACAAATCCCTGGGTTTGATCCCCAGCACCACACATACACTCACACACACGCACACACGCACACACACAAAGGGGAGAGAGAAAGAGAAATAAAAGATAAAGCCAAAAAAACTATAAACAATTAATATGTTAAAATTGAATTTTTTATCCAAGAAATAGTACCATAAACAATATCAAAAGATAAGGGCAGGTTAGAAAAAATATTTGAGTTTAAAAACTGATAGAAAACTAGCGTGCAGTCTGTATATAGAGGAACTTTTGTAAATCAATAAGAAAAAGGTATAGTAGGAAAGAAATCATCGATGAATGTAAATAGGAAAGCCAGGAGAAGTGAAACCTAAATTGCCAGCAACACATGAAAAAGAAAATGTTTACCTTCTCGTTTGAAAAGGAAGATGCCAATTTTAAATTGGCTCACTTTTCGTATATATGAAAATGACAAAATAGCTGATAATGTTAAATATTGGCAAGGATGAGAAGGAGCTAACATCTGTTGCTGATGGGAAAGTACACTGGTATAACCACGAGGGAAAAGAATTTATCAATATTTTGTAGCATTGAGTATGTGGAAGCCCTGTTGTATAGTCATACAACTTAGGGGTACATAATCAGAAAACTTTTATGCATTTTGATAAGGAGAAGTGCCTTAAAGATGATCAGTCTATTATTGTTTGCAATAGTGAAAATTGGAAACCATCATTAATAGCATAATATATAAGCTAATGTTGGACTATAGTTATGACACAAAACTATGCAGTAGTTGAAATGAAAGGACTAGGTCCAAAAACATCAACATAACTCAATCTTGAGAGTGCAATACTGAATGCAAATGTAAATATATGTATGCACATTTTAGAAAGATACGAAATAAAAAATTAATAGAAAAAATCATCAGAGGATTTTCATATATACATGCACATATGCCTGTGGGAAAGATACATACAGGGCTATATCTTGGTAGCTAGGAGAAATAACATCCTGGCAGTTAGAAAAGTATTAGATGGAGTACCAAGGGGACTTTGTGCCTAGTGTGTTGGCATTCAATTGTAATCCCATGTAATTGGGAGGCTGAGGCAAGAGTATCACAAGTTTGAGGCCAGCCTAAGCAACTTAGACCCTGTCTCAGAAAATAAAAAAAAAAACCAGTGATGTAGTTCAGTGGTAAGATCTTCCTGGGCTCAATCTCTAGTAATACTACAGAAAGGAATGAGACTTCAGCTATAAGATCTTTTTTAAAGATCTGAGGAAAACAACAGTGACCATGAAATAAAGAGGTAGTGGTGACAGTGGGTAGTCTACTCTTTACAAAATTTACATGTAGAACAAAAAAGAAGAGAGGTTGAATGATTGGATAAAGATACTAGATTGGAAGTCCTACTCACCCAAAATCTTTATTATGACATTTTTAAACATTCAGAAACATTGAAACAATTGTACAGTGAACACCCGTATTCTCCATACAGTATTTTGCTTCTTTTGGTTTATAACATATTTATCCATTCATCTCTCCATTTATCCATCCATGCAATTTACCATTTGATTCATTTCAAAGAAGCTCTAGACATCTTTGTGCTTCATTACATAGGAGCTTTTTGATTAGATAAGAGAGATAGACACATAAATTGAGGGAAAGAGTATTGAAGGTGTGATTGAAAGAAAACAAAGAGAAAATAATTGTTCAAGTCCTAAAAAAGTGGAAAGGTCTGACCTTTGAAAAAGAGGAGGAAAAGATGGTAGAGGCATACAGATGTTGAAAATGGCTTCACTTTTTTCTCCTAGAAATAGGAGGCAAAAAGCATTTGTTAGGAATGTGGGTTGTGAGTTGATTGGGTTTTGAATAGAAAGACAAAGGTGAAGTATATGTACTGGGGAAAGTACAAAAGAAATTGATCAAAGACAAATTAAGTCTCTGAGGACCCAGTTGAGCCTGAATCTGTAGCAGTGCAAGACTCTGGGTTATGTGATCTTTTCTAGTTCTGTTGTCTGAGAAAGAAGAACAGGAAAAGTGGACTGTGAAATACTGTAGGTTTGGTGCAGGAGAGATGCAAGTTGACGGAGGGGTGTTGTATTAATCTGTTTTGCGTTACCAGAAAGCACTGCAAGAAGCAGGTAATTTATAAAGAGAAAAGATTTATTTAGCTCATAGTTTTGTAAGTTGAAAGTCCAGGATGAGAATGATGGGAGCATACTGCTTTGGCTTTCAGCGGGGGCAGTAGACAGTGGCACATCATGGTGGGAAATCACATGAGCACAAACATGCATATCTAGAGCAAAAGCAGCAAGAAAAAGAAAAGACAGGTGAGGCCATGCTTTTTCTTTTCATATTCCCTTGTGAGAATTCAAGGGGTCATTTGATTATTTATTTATTTTTATGGCCAGCTCAGCCTGCCCTGAGGGCAGGGCTGGCGCAGCATGTGGTGCCGGGGAACGAACCGCGGTCCCTGCAGCCGCCTAAGCTTTCCTAAGCAGGCGCTTTAGACCACTGAGCTATCCTGCCAGGCCCCAAGGGGTCATCTGAGAACTACCAGGGCCTATGCATGAACTACCGCCTGTCTCCAAGAACCTAAAGACATCCCTTTATGCTTCATTGAAAGGTTCCACTATCTCTTAAGAATGTTGTTCCGGGGGCTGGTGGGATGGCTCAGTGGTCTAAAGAGCCTGCTGAGGAACACTTAGGAGGTGGCAGGGGCCACGGTTCAATCCCCAGCACTACATGCTGCACCAGCCCTGCCCCCAGGGCAGGCTGAGCTGGCCATAAAAAAATAGAAGAATATTGTCTCGGGGACCATTTATTCACACTGAGTGTTCCCTGGGGGACACTCAGACCACACCCTTAGTAATGGGTTTCAGACCATCAATAATTGGTCTCAGGAAGAGCATGGAAATAAAAGTGTCTAGAAAAAGCTGAAGGAACAGAATAAAATGAAAAGGTCAATGTATCTGAGTTCTCATGAGATGGAAAAGTAACCCCAGAGATGAGCCACCAACCTAGGCTCATTGCTACCACTCCATAAATGGGTACATATGGAAATGCTTCTAGTCACTTATGCTCTCATTTTTCTTTTCTTTTCTCTCTCTCTCTCTCTCTCTCTCTCTCTCTCTCTCTCTCTCTCTCTCTCTCTCTCTCTTTTTTGCAGAACCAGGGATTGAACTCAGGACCTTGCACTTGCCAGGCAGGCACTTGTGCCTCTGAGCTATCTCCCCAACCCCTGATCTCATTTTTCTTAATGGTTTAGTACTTTCTTATATGAATATTGCAGTACTGTATTACCTCCGCATATTACTATGAACCCCTTTTTTTCATCTGTTTTGGCTGTTATTGCAATCTCTGTAATCATCTTTTGCACTAAGCTATCTGGGCCTATTTTTTCATAAGTTTCATAAATTTACCTCGTTAGAATGTTTTCACGGAAGTACATTCTTCATTTGCTTGCTTAGAGTTGAAGGATTCCCTGTCAAGGCCAGTATTTGCCTTTCAAATGTCTCTGGTTGAGGTTGTTCATTCTCTTCCTAAGCTCTCACTCCCTAAATTGTGAATTAGGGTATAAGAACTGGCACTCGATTAACTCTCCATTGTTACTTCTAGTCCATCACTCTCTGTCATGTAAAAATCTCACTTTTTCCTAATGAGTTCCTTGTACTTTTCCTCCTTTCAGCCACTTACTAACTTCTTGGTCACTTTCCTTCATTCCCCCCAAGACTTTGGGACCTAACTCATAGGTGTCCTCTTTATTCCATCCCTTAGGATTTGTTGCCGACAACAGATCCAGCACCTTAGCTCCCTAATTGTTGTACCCTCGTAACCCTTGTGACCTTCTCCAATAATTTACTTGAATTTACTGCTCCTCACAACCACGTTTTGTATCTCATCATCACTCAGACGTTACACATCAGCAGTGCTAAATTCCAAGGTCTCTTTGATTATTTTTGCTTCTGACCTTGACAAAAAAAAAAAAAAAAAAAAAATTCCATGTTTCTCCTCAGTACCAGGGATTGATATTGTTCAATAATGGGGCGACATTTTGGAGCTGCCATGATCATCTCTACCCATGACAGCTTACCAAGGACATGTTTTGAAATTTTTGTCTTTATTTACCAGGGTCTTTGCTTCTAGCTATCTTGGCCCCAGTGGGCAACAGACAGAAGGAAAATGTGTCAGTGTAGAGTTCACATATTGACCAAGTATGATTATATCACTCTCAAAGTTTCATGAAGACAATGGAATCTATAAATAAATAAATAAATAACTCTAGAATCTTTAGGTGCTGATTTTTTTTTTTTTAATTTACTTTTTTCGAGGACTTATCACAGCTCTGAAGTTAAGGAAGTCACCATTTTCTTTGTGTAGGGTGAAGTAAGTTAGTGTCTGTATAGTTACTGGAAGAATACAGAAATTAATTTGCTAAGGATTATCCTCTTTATGCATTGTGTTAGTTAATAAGTGGCTGGCGCTGTGTGTTCCAAGCAGAGCTGAATTATTTAACAGATATAGCGTGTAGAGTGCTGGCAAAGTAGGAATGCACAAAAAGCACACAAAACTTTGAAGTTTGATGTTTGTCATTTCTGATGCAAATTATATAGGGTTATCTCTGGTGGGGGGGATCAGAAGTTTGTTGTTTTTCATAATACTTTGTAATTTTACAAAATCACACGGGGTAGGTCACTTTATTATTTTCAGTGTTTAGGATTCCTAAAGGTTTTAATTAGGCCCTGATGTCAGAGGCTGTTGTGGTTCCAAGTGTTTTTATTCTTCTTGAATTCCTGTACTTGGATGTTGAGGTGAGGTCATCATTTTGAAGGTCTTGCCATGAAGTGACTGGTAGAAATCTCTGTTCCACTGCTTTACCAAACAATATTGCCACTGAATAGCATAAGCAGTGGGCTTCTCCTAGAGGATATGAGCTGGTAGAAAAGGGCTTGCACAAAACAAAAACAGATTCCTAAGGATATATATATATATATATAT
>PVJA010008855.1:0-62792 GCA_004027025.1 Myocastor coypus | reverse complement strand
AAACAACAAAATAAAAAAAAAAAAAAAAAAAAAAAAAAAAAAAAAAAAAAAAAAAAAAAAAAAAAAAAAAAAGAATAAAATTGAATTTAAAAATCCTTCTTAGTTTAAATTACAGGTGTTTGATATTTTGTCCTAATGACAAGAAATCTGACTAATTCACCCTGTCAGTCAGGAAGCAGACAGAGAAAGAAGGGAGCAGTACATCTTTCTGGGTCATGCTTCCAGCGACCACCACTGCCCAGCAAATGCGGCACCCTATGGGCAAATTCAGCTGTCAACTCTGTGGTGGATGATGCACCAGTCCAGTGATGAGTATGGAACCCCATGGCCCAATCTCCTTCCAGAAGCCCCTCCTCTGAATGCAAGAGAGCTTTGAAGGACTTTTTAGATTTAAATGATAGCTGAGTGGCATGGTGGAGAACATAAAGAAATAAAGTCTCACTCTGTGTGGGTGTTTTTAAACATTAGTGTAAGTTTATTTATTTATTTATTTTTAATAGGACAGCCACAGTAATTAATACAATGCATGCTGTTGTCTTCATAGTAGTTGTTCAGAGTACAGGATACAGACATAAGTTTTCTAAACACTATTTGTATATTAGCATAAGTTTTATCGTTACTGAATAATCTGTAGCAAAGTTAGACTATAGAAAAGAACAAAGCTATCAGTGGTAAACAATGAACTTGTTTGAGGTGTGAGAGACAGTCTTTTATTTTCCAGTGACCTTGTCTTGTTTTATCATATTCTTAGAACAATCTTTCTTGATATAACATTCTGAGATGTCATTTTTGTTTTTTTTTAAATCCACCCAAATCAAAATATGGACTAGCATTAGGCATTGGACTAGCTTATAATAATCTGGATGTCTGAGTGTGAACATGTTATCAGTTGGAGGTGTCACATTCTGCTTCGTCTTCTCCTAATCTTCCCAGAGGTAGAAAAACGATTTTCTGAATTCTACTGATGTTTTGAATGGGCAAAAGCAAATTAGACTTGAGTTCTCTTTACTCTGATCTATTTTGTGTAATGTCTATTACCTGAGGAAGGCACTGCTGGGTTTGTGTGCACGGAGGCTTTTGGGGGGTAATGAACCATGAAAAACAAGTGAATAAAGGAGAAGAGAATGCTTCCTCAATATTTTTAGGCTCTTTTTTCTTTTTCCTTTACCTGTATTGGTTAAGACAGAAAGCAATCAGCACTCCTTTCTATCGTTATTTGCTTTTCTATTGTTTCTCCTCAACTCATGGACTTTATGCTCATATTAGAGGAGAGGAGTGCTGTGTGCAGGAGTTCTTCAGAGTACCCAACTCTGTCACATTCTAGCTAGATGCTCAGTGGATCAAGATTTAGGCTTTCAAACCATGATACCCATGATGAACACCAGTGATAGTTTTCCTTCTCAGAGTGGATTCTCATTCTCCTTATCAGCTATTTTCAATATGGATGAAAGAGAAGGTGGAATAAGAGGTAAGCAGTAGGTTTATGAATATGGTACTGAGTTATACAACAAAAGCCCATATTTCTCTAATCTATTCTTTTAATCCACCCAAATTTTAAACTACATCATGTTTCTCTACAGTGAGGGTTTTCTTTCAAGAACCACTGTATATTCTAATCTGCAGGAAAATTTTTGTATAGTAGATATTGGAAGATAGGAAGAAAATTTTCAAATGATAAGGGAAAGAAGGGGAAGGGGATAGGGAAGAAAGGAAAGAAACAGAAAAAAAAGAGATTAGAAGGAAAAATAGATACATTTAAATATTGGGGGAAAAAGGATTGAAATGAGAACATTGGAGATATATTGCGTATAGGTACAAATTGCCCATGATGAATACATCTAAAATGAATAATGAAATTAATTTTTTTTAAAACGGAGGCTAATAAATATGTTTAGAAGCATAAACTAATAAAGGTAGAGTGAGTCCTTTTCCAAAATTCTTTTATTATTGAATTTTCACAATATTTAGGTAACAAAAACCTGGAATGGGGACAATGTGCTAAAGTTATTATGGTGTAGGGCACAAGCCCTCAAGAAAAACCATGCATATGGCATTCATGAAGAAAGTGTGTGGTAGAAATTTAATATCCACTTCACGCCTGTATCCTGCAAATAATATGAGCTTAAAATTAAAGTCTGCCCTGTATGATCATCATCATGATCAATAAAATATCCACAAGAAATCCTTACTGTAAGGTTTGATTTCTAACTAATAAAAATGATATAGCTACCTAGAGAAATGGCTGTCATGTAATTATGTATTGTAGATACTTAATATGGTGATTATTGTTTTATCTATAAATTAACATTGTGATCTTATTATACTAACAAAATATTTCCTGCTCCAGTCATCTGCTATATCTTACATATTCCTTGCCTAGAGTCTCTATTTCTACAATAGAAAGTAAAGAATCTTTTTCCAATACCTTCTACAGCTTTGCTCCCTATAATTATTTTTCATTATTTATTTATTTATCTATTTTTATTTTATTACTTTTAATAACAAATAACAATGTATAACAATATGACAGTTTCAAAACAAGTTAGTAGTACATTTCAATATTTGATACAATGCATATTGTTGTCCTCCTATTAGTTATACAGACGACAGGGTGTAGATGTTATAATTTTTCAAATCATTGTTGGTACAACAAAATTTCTTCTCATTGAACTAAGAGAAAGTAGTTGTATACATAATCCAATGTTCAGTAATTGCAGTGGGTTATTGGTAAAACTGGCAATGTTGGACATTGTTGATTTAAGCGTTTTGCAACCCAGCATTCTAATCTAGCTTTCCGTTTTATGCCTTGTGGTTAAACTATTCTGCTGGGTGGTTAAGGGAAAGTTTAAGCATAACCTGTATAGTAAAACATGTGACTTTCGTATCTCTCAAGCTCAGTCAAATCCCCTCAGGATTTACTATGGAACTACGTACAGTGCTTTGTAGAATGTTGTCAGTGTCAGCCATGTGGATGAGTCATGGTCATTGCTTGACCAGTTTGCTCTCTGTGAAAGCCTGAGAGAATGTTTTCTCTCTAAGTGACTTTCATTTTGCACACTATATATCTTTAGTCCCTTTCCTCTGTAGCCCAATAATCTCCTTGAACAGATAATTTGGGAAATCACTGAGTTATAGGACATTTATAGCACAGGTTCTCTTATGTCCAGAGTCCTCATTGACTTTGAAGGGCTAGGGCCAAAATATTGGCTGTCCTTGTAGCCTTTCTTTTTCTCTAATCTTTGATCTGTAAACTTATATTCTTAAACTGCCAGAAGAAAAGCTGAGTGATACTATGACTCTATAACATAGGTACTTGCGCATGACATCACTGTCTTTCTGAGTATCAAACATCTTAGACTTGGGGCCCGGCAGGATGGCTCAGTGGTCTAAAGCACCTGCTTGGGAAAGCTTGGGTGGCTTCAGGGACCGCGGGTTCGATCCCGGCACCACATGCTGTGCCAGACTTGCCCTCGGGGCAGGCTGAGCCAGCCATAAAAATGAGTGAATAAACAAACAAAGGCTCTGAAACAAGAAAAAATATAAATAAAATAAAATAAAAAATTAAAAAAAAAAACAAAAAAAAATCTTAGACTTAACTTGGAATTGGTATTTTCTATCAATCATTGATATTCTAATAAATCTCTATAGAGTGTGATAAAAGCAGTTACACCTTTGGGAGTCTAAGTATATACAAAATTGTATCCAGTCGATCCTAAGGCATTTTCCTAGTCTCTTACTCTCATTTAATAGCCTTTTTTGTTTTCTTGTAAACCAACCATTTACTTCAGAGAGAGAGAGAGAGAGTATTGTAGTAAATGAAATTACATTAGAAGCAGCAAACATCTAAAAGACCAGAATGACAGGCATTTCAAGCATACTTTTACTGTTATAAATTGCTATCCTCATTGTCAAAAACATTTTGGAGGTTCCTAGGAATATTATCTAACTCATTTTGTGTATATACCTGCATGGCTTTGGCTCAGCCATACTTCCTATCTTTTCTGCTTGCTGTCACTTCATTGTTTAACCCTTAAGTCCTTCATTTCCATGATGCTGTGTTATGCCTTTCCATTTTTATTTCTTATTTTGAGTGCTTACACTAGGGAGACAATATGATAGTTACACATGTGGGTCTTGTTTATTTCACTTATGAGTATATGTTCAAGATACAACCATTTATATATGAAGTCTTCTAGTTTATCATTCTTTAGAGCTGAGTAATATTCTATTGTATAAAAGTATCACATCTTTTCAACCATTCTTCAGATGATGGGCATTTTGGCTATTACAAATTGTGCTGCTATAAAACAGGTGCACAGATATCACTATGGTATGATGATTTCTGTTCTTCTGGGAAAATTCTCAGTAGGGAGATAGTTGAATTGAATGGAATTTCGAGTTCTAGTTTTTAAAGGAGTCTCCACACTGCTCTCCATAATGGTTGCAGAGTGGAGAAGGGTTCCTTTTTCTCCCCAGCCTCTCCTAAATTTGTTGTTGGTTGATTTTTTATGAAAGCTATTCTTTCTGGGGTGAGATGGTATCTAAGTGTTGTTTTAATTTGCATTTCACAAATAGCTAGTGAAGTGGAGCATTTCCTCATGTATTTGTAGACTCGTTCAATTTCTTTCTCTGAGAAGTGTGTGTTCATCTCAGATGCCCATTTCTGGATTGGGTCTTTGAATTTTGGGAACCTAATGAGTTTAGTTCTTTATAGATTCAAGATAGAAGACCTTTGTCTGAATACTAATCTTTTCTAAATTTGTAGGTTGTCTTTTTACTCTGTTGGAAATTTCTTTTGAGGTGAAAAATTTCTTAGCCAGAGGATGTCCCTGTTGCTAATTCTTTCAACTGTTAAACGTGCACTCTGATTTTTGTCCATGAATTCTTTGCCTACCCCAATGTCTTCAACATATTCTCCCACTTTTTCTTCCAGGAGATTTAGTGTTTCTCTTTTAATATTTAGATCTTTAATCCATTTTGACTTTAGTGTAGTGCATGGTAATAGACCTAGGTCCAGTTTTACTTTTCGGCATGCGGAGAGCCAGTTTTTCTAGCACCACTTTTTAAAGAGGCTATCTTTTTTTTCCCAGTAAGCATATTTGGCCCCTTTGTTGAAGATAAGGTGGCTGAATGTGTTTTTATTTGCTTTTGCATCTTCTAATCTATTCCACTTGATCCTCAGTTCTATTTTTTTTTTTTTGCCAATACCATGCTGATTTTATCACTGTAGCTTTGTAGTATAACTTTAGGTCAGGAATTGTAATACCCCCTGTCTTCTCTTTGTTGCCCAGGATTGTCTTTGAAATTATAGGTCTTTGTTGGTTACAAATAAATTTTAGGAATGATTTCTACAGATCTGTGAGGTATGTTGGTGGCATTTTGATTGGTTTTGCATTAAATCTGTATAACAGTTTAGGTAGTCTGGCCATCTTGACAATGTTGATTCTTCCTGTCTAGGAGCAGGAAATATGTTTCTATTTCCTGAAATCCTCAAGGTCTCTTTTTTCAGAGTATGGTAGTTTTCATTGAAAAGCTCTTTTACTTCCTTAGTTAAGCTAATTACCAAGTATTTCATTTTCTTAGGTGCTATCGTAAAAGGTTTTGCTTCTTTAATTTTTCTCTGAGTGTGTTTGTTGTCAGTGTAGAGGAACGATATTGACTTTTGTGTGTTGACTTTGTATCCTGATATACTACTGAATTTGTGTATTAGTTCTAGTAGCTTCTTGGTGGCGTTTTTTGGGTCTTCCAAATAGATTATCATGTCATCTGTAAATAGTGATAGTTTTACTTCTTCTTTATCTATTCTTATTCTTTTTATTTCTCTTTCTTGCAAGAGATTACAGTCTTAATGACTGTAGCTAATGGTTCCAGAACTATATTGAATAGAAGTAGTGATAGAGAACATCTTTGTCTTGTACTAGATTTGAGACTAAAAGACTTCAGTTTTTCCCTATTTAGAATTATGTTAGTTGTTGAATTGTCATAGATGGCCTTTATCAGATTGAGGTAGATGTCCTGTATTCTAATTTTCTGTAGGACTCTGAACATGAATAAGAGTTGGACTTTGTCAAAATCCTTTTCTGCATCAATTGAGATGATCATGTGAGTTTTGGCTTTGACTGTATTGATATCGTGTGTCATATTTATAGATTTGCATATACTGAACCATCTTTGCATCCCTGGGATGAATCTTACCTGGTCATGGTGTAAAATCTTCTTGATGATCTGCTGTATTCTATTGGAGAGGCTTTTACTGAGGATTTTTCCATCCATGTTCATGAGAGAAATTGGCCTGTAGTTCTTTTTTTTAAGTTGTGTCTCTCTCTGGTTTTAGGATCAGTGTAATACTTGCTTCTAGGAATGATTTTGGGAGGATTGCTTCCTTTTCAATTTCATTGAAGAGTTTGAGGAGTATTAAAATTATGTCTTCTGTACGTTTCTTTCAGTGGTGAATCCATCAAGCCTGGACTTTTCTTTGTCAGTAGCCTTTTTATTACATTTTGTTTATTTGTTGCAGAACCAGGGATTGAACTCAGGCCCTTGAGCTTGCCAGGCAAGTGCTTATTGTACTGAGCTGTCTTCCCAGTCCCTTTATTACATTTTGTATTCCATTCACTGTTATTGGTTTGTCGAGAGATCTTATGGCTTCCTGATTCAGTTTTGGTAATTTGTATCTTGATGGGAACCTGTTTATTTCATCTGTGTCTTCAATTCTGTGAGAGTAAAGATTTTCAAAGTAGGTATTAATGATCCTCTGAATCTCTGTTGGGTCTGTAATAATTTCACCCTTTTCATTCCTTATTGCTTGAATTTGAGTCTTTTATTTCTTCCTTTGAGGAATATATGCAAATCTGTAAATATGACACACTATATCAATACAGCCAAAGCCAAAAATCACACCTTTTATGAGGTTAACTAAGAGCTTATCAATCTTAAAAAAAAAAGAACCAGCTTTTTGATTCATTAATTCTTTGTAGGGTTTTCCTTGTCTCAATTCAATTAATTTCTGCGCTAATGTTTATAATTTCCTCCCGTTTGCTCTTTGATTTTCTTTTGCTCTTCCATTTCTAGTCAGTTTAGGTGTTGTATGAGAGTATTTATTTGTTCCCATTCTATTTTCTTAATGTGTGAGTTCAGAGCTATAAATTTCCCTCTAAGAACTGCTTTTGTTGCATCCCATAAATTCTGGTATGTTGTGTTTGAATTTTTATTAAATTATAGATATTGTTTAATTTCTTGTTTTATTTCATCTGTAACTCACTGGTTTGAGAATGGTGTTGTTTAATTTCCATGCGTTTCTGGGGTTCTTTTGGTCTCTTTTGTCATTTATTTTAGTTTCATTGCATTGTGGTCAGCTAATATGCTTGGGATAATTTCTGTTTTCTTGCCTATACTTAAGTATGGCCTGTGCACTAATATGTGGTGTATTTTGGAAAATGTCCCATGTGCAGCTGAAAAAATTGTGTGTTCAGTTGGGTAGAACACTCTGTGTATGTTCACCAAGTGTAGTTGTTTCAAGTTCTGTTTCTTTTCTGTGACTTCTTTGCTAATTTTTGCCTGTCTGACCTGTCTTTTTGGGATAAAGGGGTGTTAAGATCTCCTGTTAAGATGGTTGTATTGGATATTAGGTTTTTCATGTCTATTAAGATTTGTCTTACGTAATTTGGTGCTCTCATATTGGGTGCATATATATTTATGAGAGTTACTTCTTCATCTTGAATTTTCCCCCTAAACAGTATGTAGTAGCCTTTTTTATTTCATTTGATCAATTTTGGTTTGAAGTTTAGACTGTCTGCAAACAGGATTGCTACTCCTGTTTCTTTTTGTGCTGCTGGGACATGTAGTATTGTTTTCTATACTTTCACTTTTAGCCTGTGAATTTCTTTATGAGTTAAGTGCATTTCTTTTTTTTTTTAAAGTTCATTTCTTGTGTACAGCATATTGTTGGATTTTGTTTCCTTCTCCACTCTGCCAGTCTATTTATTTTATTTGGAGAATTGAGTCCATTTTCATTGATAATTATAATTGAAATGTACTGAATTATGATTGATATGTCTTTTACTTACTACTGTTCATCACTTTTTCTCCTGTGTTTTATCTGTTGCCCTACTTGGTGGTTTCTTTCTATTCTCATTTGTAGAGTTGGGGTCATTTTGGGCCCACTTTTAAATATCTTTTAGTAGTCTGTGTAGAGTTGGCTTTGACATCGTGAAATTCTTATGTTGCTTCTTGTCATGGAAATATTATAATTCTCCCTCATACTTGGGAGTTTTTTCAGGGTATAGTACTCTGGGCAGGAATATATTTTCATGGAGGACTTGAAGAACTCTGCTCCATGCTCTTCTTGACTTCATGGTTTGTGAAGAGAAATTTGCCATTATTCTGATGGATTTTCCTTTAAATATGATCTGTTCTTTTCTCTAGCAGCTTTACTATATTATTCCTCTGCTAGATTTCTGGGATCATGATTACTTTATGTCTAGGTGTGTTTTTAGTTGGGTTGATGTTATTTGGAGTTCTGTATGCTTCAGTTACTGAATGTCCAATTGTTTTCTCTTATTTGGGAAGTTTTCTGCTATTACTTCTGGCCATATTCTTTTTATATCCTTTGTATTGACTCCTTCTTTCTCACTGATTCCTATTAATCCGACGTTGTTCATTTTTGCATCATCTTGCAGATGTTGAATTATTTTTTCCTGTATCCTACTTATTTTTAAGAGATCCTTTTGTACCTTTTCACTAGCTGTCACTGTGTCTTCAAGATCTGAAAGTCTATCCTCATTTCTGTTCATATAGTTTTGGCAGCCTGTGATTCAGATTTTATTTGTTTGTGTATTTCTTTGAAACTGTTTCATGCGATCTATTTCTTTGCTATATTGCTCAATCAGGGAATCTATCATTTTTCTATCCTTTTACAATTTTTTATTAATGTCATGTTTAGTGGCATTAAAGTTTTTCATTATAGTTATCATTTTTTTCTCTACTTCATGGATTATTTCTGCTCTGATCTCTCTCCCTTTCTGCAGTTGTTCCCCTACTTTAGATGTTACTAATTTAGAGTTGTCTTTTTTTTTTTACTTCAAAGGTTATTTCTGGTCTGACTTCCTCTATATGTTTCTGCAGTTTTTCTTCCACTTCAGATTGTATTAGTTCATGCATTTCCTTTTTTACTTCAGATGTTATCTTTGATCTGAGTCCTCGGACAATTTCTGTACTTGCCTATCTACCTCAGCTGCTACCAGTTCAGAGATTTTGGCTGCCTGATTCCTATTTTCTACTTTGGTACTGTCTCCTGTATTTGTTGTAGGTAGACTTGGGACCTGAGATTTCATCTTGTTCCTTCTCTTTGGTGAAGTTATGCTGTTAGTGCCTATTAAAATTTTGGTCTGGCTCTGCCAGTCTTGATCCCTTCCAGATGTGCCTCTCTGGGTCTGATTGCTCTGCTCAGCTTCTTCCTGCTGCAGCTGGGTGCAGGCTGCTATGGTCAGCATGGGTGGGTAGGAGTTCAGGTGGTTGGCCACGCTGGGGGGGAGAGGTCCTGCTTAGTCATGGGCCTGGGTTGGTCAGCGTGGGGGGGCGGGGGCTGGGTTCCAGTGGTTGGTGGAGTGGGAATGCAGGCTGGTGGACAGTTCCTATCTGGGCATAGGCCTGTAATTATTTTTTAAATGAGTAATGCTCCATAATTTTTGAATGAATGGACCAGTATATTTTCCATCCTTGTCTACTTCCCTATAGGGGGTCAGGGAGACAAGTGCCTGCCTGGCAAGTGCAAGGTCTTGAGTTAGGTTCCTGGTTCCAAAAAGAAATCTCTATATTTTCAAAAGCTGAAAATTATGAAGTTTGTAAAATTTTGTACTGAGCTGCCATTTTAACACATAAAATACCACTATATACAAATTTATAACTAATTTATAACATACTAAAAGACAGTAGTGGGAAGGTGGCTGATAACAAGGTTATTATATAAACTTTATCTTTGAAACATATATATGAACTGTCAAATGGGCTTCAGTTCTGATAATCTGAAACACTTATGTGTGCACCATGCACCATGTCTATTTCTTCCTCTTTTTTCTGAGTTAGTATTTTTGTTTGAAATTAATAACTCTTTTTTCATATTTAGGCATTGCACAGAATCTTATGGATAGGTGCTATTTTCTTTTTCTTTATTTTTCTATTTTATTTTCTTGTTTCAGAACCTTTATTTGTTTACTCACTCATTTTTATGGCTGGCTCAGCCCGCACAGAGGGCAGGGCTGGCGCAGCATGTGGTGCCGGGGATCGAACCGCGGTCCCTGAAGCCACCCAAGCTATGAGTCATGGTAAACTAGAAGGAAAGGGTTGCTTGGGCAGTTCCAGAGTTGCTTCCCTGCCTATGGTTATAGGTAGATTATGTCAACTTGAGAAGTCTAGAAGCTTAAATAAGTAACTCAGCATTTCTGCATCCCAGGTAAAGAACATGACCATACCACTCTAGGTGTTGTTCACTGTGTCAACTTGAGAAGCTTACCAGTTTAAGTAAGTGATTCAGCAGGGGTCAGGATCCTCACTTTGTAAATATCCTCAGCTTGTGCAAGATAAGGGCATTGAGATGTGGGTGTAAAGGTAACCTCCCCACCTCCCCCGGCCTGGGTAGACAGCACACAATAAAAGGGAAATGAGGAAGGACTGACTGCTGGTCCTTCAGCGGAGCTCCAGTCTTTGCCTTAAGCTTGGTCATTGTCTTGCAGCTTCTGGCACACACTGTTCTGCTTCTGCTTGGGACTCTTCAGCCTTTGTCATAGACTCTTAGGCTTCATCATAGACTCTTCAGCTTTCATCGTATATTCTTCAGCTTTCTATCATAGACTCTATAGCCTTATTGTGTTGATTCTTCAGCCTCCACTCACAGACCCATTGGCCTCCTGGTGTGGACTTGCACGAAACACTGCAGTAAGCTCCAGACCTTGGATGGAACGCTTCAGCCTCCAATGTGCAGACACCCTCTGCACATTTCCTCACCCTACTCTGGCTCACTACTGCAAGACAATCTTGCAATTTTCTTACACATTTGTATATCATGTATCATATCTGTTTCTCTAGGGAACCCTGACTGATACCCTGACCTTAGATGGGAGAATATCCATTTCTCTTTCTCGGGGGTACAGATTTTTCTTTGTTATCACAGGGAAGTACACATGTTTGGGGAATGCTTTATGTTATTGGATTGGCAGATATAGGAAGAGTAATACGGAGGTTAGATAAAGAGGAGCCTTAAGATTGATTTAGAAGGTAGAGCATCTCAAGTTGTCCTATTTAATACAGTAACAGCATGCAGAGATAATAGAAAAGTCCTGGATTGCTGTGCGATGAGACTAAAGGAAGAACCTGGTTGTACCTCACAAAACCAAGCACTCAGAGGCCTGTGCAATTACAACTTGAGGGCATCCACTTCTTAGCCACTCTATCATCACTGGCACACAGTATCAACACCCATGAGTTAAAGGATAAAGAATTTATTTTGGTCCACAATTAATAGAATTTTCAGTTCACAGTTGGATGGTTACAAAGCATGGCATCACAGCACAGAGGCAGGTTAGAAGAGAGGGACAATAAGCAGAAAAGATAAATGGTGGAGTCAGAAAGGGAGAGACCAGCTTCAGGGTCATCGCTACAGTGACTGCCCCAGCCAAACAGACCCCATCTGCTATTATCAGGTTACCTATAATGCTCCATAATCACCTTCCATGGACCTCATCTATGTATGACAGCATGAGGATTTAGGAAGACATCTAGATATAAGCTATAACATATGGACTATTATATCCTGGATACATCTTGAGCTAGTGGGAGATATTTTCATCATTCATGTGATGCTGTTTTTATAAACATGCAGAATACAAGGATTATGGGATCGATGATTCCCCTCAGATTTTGGAAGGTCTGCAAGGCCAGACCTATGAAAGGGTGGTGACATAGCTGTGAGAGTGAAGCTGAAACTGAAGTGGGGAACCTACACAACTTAGAGAAGCCAGGAACATTGAAAATCAGCTAAGGATAGCTCCACAGAGTAAGCAAAGCTACTCCACGAGGGCATGTGAGCTGCATCTCACAATGCTGTAGTGGTGGCACACTACCCAAGCCCTTAGGAGGTCATTCTTTACACAACTTTCCCTAGGTGTTGGACAGGTAACTATAGAATGCAATGTTTACCCTGCTGGGCTTTGGCTTTGTTTTGGCCCTATTCCTCTCTATCCTACCATTTCTCTTCTTTAGAATGAGAATGATAACCCTATTCCATTGCATATCAGCATTGTTTAACTTTTTTTTAAAGGAGCTGAGAACCAAGAATACTCCTTGCGTCTCAGGAGAGACTTTGGACTTGGGCTTTTAGGACCAGTGAAATAGTTAAGATTTTGATGAGTGCTAGAGATGAACTGAATGCACTTTGCATAAAGAGATGTATGCAGTTATTTTGGGGGGCATTGGTGGAATGCTATAGTTTAGAGGTGGGGCATACCTCAGTAGGCCTCATGCATTCATTGCCGAGGCTTTTGGAAGGTGAATGAATCGTAAGAGCTACTTAGTTGAATATGCTTTTAGGAGATTGGGCTTGATCAGAAGAGGAGACCACTGGGGTATGACCTGGAAGAGTATATCTCCCTGTCTGGTTCCTTCCCTTGCTCTTTGCCTCTTGGCCACCAACGCAGGAGCAGATCTCTTACACTAGATCCTGTTACTAAGCCATTTCTGCCTTGAGTCAGCTTTATATCGCTGAAAACATGAGCCAAAACAAACCTCCACACTTTTAAGTCATCAGTGTCAGATACTGTGTCCCAGAGGTGAAGAAAGTGACTATCTCATAAGGACTGAATATTCTCCTTCTTGAGCTGGAAGTGCAATTAGCTGTCCACAGTGAGTGCTTGTGGTAGGTCCCATGATTCCTGCAGGACAAAGTGCATATGCATCATTATTTTTTTAAGTGGAAGCAAAGCCTAACAGATTCTAATATCGTATAGGCAGTGAGGACCTTTGTGTAGGTCAGAGCATCCCAACGAGCTGTGGTTTCTGAGCATGGGAAGTAATTTTGCAGGGTGGTGAGAGTGAATGGAAGCCAGGCTTTTCGGCTGTGAGATTAAACCGCTATGTGTGGAAACCCATAAAGACTGAAGCTATCTAGAGAAGGATGTTTTGCAGCTCTGTGCTCACAATTATTGGTCACGGGGCAATTCAGTAGAGCTTCTCTCATATGTCTTGTGGCTGGGTGCATATTAGTTTGTGTGGCTACCACTGTGGCCAAGAAGGTCAGTACAGTCTTTCCTTTATGACAAGTGGCCAGGGTTGTAGGAGCACACAGTCTTTTCTAGGATAAACACAGAAGAGGCACAGCATTGTCCACAATATTCTTTTCTATTCCTTGTTAAACTAAGTCATAACACCAGACCAACTTCAAAGACATAGGAAGGGGATATCTCTTATTCCTCTGTGATAAAGGCTGCACACATTACAGGCACAAATACAGGCAACGGTGGGAGTAATTGGGCTATATTTACAAGTGCCCTAAGTTGTCCTAAATACATTTATGTAAAATGAAGCAATGACCTTAAATGACCCCAAATCCCTCACAGGGCATACCTTGATCCTCTTTCCAATTTAACCAAATGTTCCTCACCCTTTGTGCAAGCACCATCTACCACAGGGATAGTTTGCCTTTCATTGTAGCTAACTTCCTCTGAAGTTAATAAACAGAATTCAATCAGAAAAAGTTTCTGTAACACTTTGGGATTCTACTCTCCTGTGAAATATTGCAAAGATCTTCAAAGTCTACAGTGATTTAACAACATATTTTTTCTGGCATATTCTACAAGGTTTCTGAAATAGGAATCACCTCTACCCATCTTGCTACAATTCTCTTTTAGTATAAAGGAAAATCATATATTTTTGATCTTTCATTTTAGTATAAAGGAAAAATATATATTTTTCTAAGATGAGACATTGTAGAACATCTACTTAGGTTTTGCTAAGGATATGGAGGTTACAAATTGATAATGTTCAGAGCATGTTTTCTGTATCATATTAGGATGGCGTCTGCTATAATACACTTCTTGCTACTATAGAGCCACCTGCAAAGGGTTACTTGTCATTTGCAAAGGGCTTGTGGACACTCTTAATTTTCACTGTGAGTTTGGTCTATAAGATCAGTGAGTGCTTTCATTCTTTTCAATTTATAGATAGAAGTTTAGATGCAGGTCATGTGCCCTGATTCACAGGATGTGTCAGTAGTTGAACTTGTATAAAGCCTCACAGCCCGAGGCCCCATCAGTGTGCTGACCTGTACTTTTACTGGTTGATGAAAGCAGATTGAATGCATGGTGTTGAACTCTACCCTGCCATTCTCAGCTCACTGAGAGTAATCACCTCATGCTGTACAGCAAATAAACGTTTCACAGGGCTGTTGGTCTAGAGTTGGGTTTTGATCTGGTTGCGGAACTGATTTAGTGGATTATATAGATGGGTACATTAAACATAGAATCAAATAAAAATAGATTGAGTTAAGACAGTTAATGTTGGAAAAGTTTAAAGTTTTACATATAAATTTAGACATATATATTTTCAAATATATATATATATATATATATGAAAAAATAATCTTGTCATTTAAAATAGTCTTTCTTAACTGTAGGTCATGTTCAAATGAATTAAAGCCACTGCCCTATTCATCTTCTCTATTTCATTTTATTTAGTTAATATATTTATTTTTGATACTGGGGATTGAAATCAATCAAGACTTTGCACTTGCCAGGCAGGCACTTATGCCACTGAGCTATCACCATGGTTATCTTCTTTATTTTAAAACTAGGGGAACTTAATTATTTTCTAACTCCCACAGATGGCAGAAAGAGTAGGGACTTTAGATCAAGTAGAAGTTGGTTCAATCCTGCCAATATATGGTTCTAATATAAAATTAACATGTACTCTTTCTAAATACAGATGAATCTATTTACTTTTTTAGATGATTAAATAAGGTTTTGAGGAGTTAATATTTATATTTTAAGAGTTCCATTGGTAAGTGAATTATGACCTGTCCCATTTTGTAGATGATTTTCAGTTAGTCTTTTCTTGGGGGTGAGGTATATTTTTTCTGCTTTTATTTCCAAAGATCACCATTATCACATTTGTAATTATTCTAATGTAATTCCTTTTGCATAAATATGTATCATTTATATATATAATAGTTATGTGTGATATATGATAAAAATATAAGAAAACACGCTATAGTCTTTCTTAACTGTAGGTCATGGACAAAAGTGAAACATATATTCATGAATAATTACTTTGCAAAATCAAACAGAGCTTGATAATTTCATTACATGAATGGTCCAGAAAATGAATGCAGTCAGTCTGACTAGAGAGAAATCACTGGGTTAAAGGAATCAGAAAGGGATGCTTGGAGATCAATTGACTCGATGATGTATATAAAATGAGTAGAGGGCTAGCGAACTAGCTCAGCAGTCTAAAGCACCTGTCTGACAAGTGCAAGGACTTGTGTTTGACCCTCCATACCACATGCCTTGCCAGCCCTGGAATCCCAGGTGTGCCATGCAAGCCGCTGAAACCTGGTGAGGTGGAGCACACCTGTAATCCCAGTGCTGGGGAGGCTGAGATAAGAGTCCAAGCTGCATAGTGAGACCCTTTACCAAATAAATAAGGAAAGAAAGAATTTAGAAAGTCATGGGAGAAGGATTGAATCTTGAAGAGTAAGGGCACAAACAAAGGCAAAGAGAAAGAAGGTCTAATGAAGCGTTGAAGAACCTTTCAGAGCTTTTAAAGGTGCCAGCGGCCCTCATGGGATGCAGTATAGTTTCTCACACACTTGTCTAATGTGGGCACATATTCAGATTGAGAGATAGAAAGGTATAGATGAAGGGACAGAAGAGCAGTGGGAAGCCAGGATTTTCTTGTTAAGTTTTGGAATGGGTTCTGTGCAGGAAAAGGATACCATGGAAAATTTTGTCTGAAGAATGGCATGAGAAATAATATTTAAGGGCAATGCCTAAGCCGGGCGTGGTGGCTCACGCCTGTAATCCCAGCACTTGGGAGGCTGAGGCAGGAGGATTGGTGTGAGTTCGAGACCAGCCTGGGCTACAAAAGTGAGCGCAGGACCAGCCTCAACTGCATAGCGAGACCCTGTCTCAAAAAAAAAAAAAATAAAAAAAAAAAAATAAAGGCAATGCCTTCTTTGTTAAGGAGGAGCCCAGGTAACTTGGATGTGATTTGTGTTGTAAATTTTATTCATGGTAACTAATTGCTCTGGAGTCTACATAAGCAAACAGTATCTCAGAGGCAAAGAAGAGCTGTAGGAAGAGAGGGACAGGAGGAAGAGTAGCAAGGTAGCAGGAAAATGGTGCTCTATGATACAGAGGTGCTAAATTGATTTCATTTGAATATTAAATATTGCCTGAACAATTGACCCCAAACTTCATGGATCCTTGCAAAAAACAGATCCGGAGAAATTTCTTCCTATACATGAGACAAGATATGAATATGAGATGATAAATTCTGGGGAAAGATAAGGAAAGAGGGGTAACCCAGTCTTTATAATGCCCAGCAAAGTGGTTAGAGGGGATAAGTACCTGAGTGGAACCACATGGACATACCCAAGAAGTTGGTAGAAACTGTCTCATCAAGAATGTTCCTGGGCCAGAGAGATAACTCAGCAGTCTAAGTACCTGCCTGGCAAGTGCAAGGACCCAGGTTCAATCCCCAGTACCACATATTGTGCCAGCCCTGGAATTCTAGGTACACTGTGTCAGCCCCAAAACCAGGTGTGCTGACACATTCTTGAAATTTCAGTGAGTAGTCTGATGGGAATTTTGAAAGGTAAAGGGTGATGGATGGGGCCCAGAGGCAGCTGCGGTAGGGCAGCTTCACCTGTGGGTTCCGTGTTTGTTGCTTTCTCCCTTTCATGAAATGCTATTGGTTGACCTCTGAGTGACCCCTAGGATGAAAGCTGATGGAGGGCTTGGTTGCGTTCGTGGCTGGGCATGTGGCCCTCCTTTACTTTGATGAGACTGTGGTCATGTTGGTGCCTGAGCCTATGGTTCTCCTTTGCCTGGGTGATTGTGCACGAGATCACGCTGACTATCCTGAATAAAGCTGTGTTGTTTCAGAGGTTCTTTGCTCACTGGGGAGGGAATGTCTGTGAGTCCTCTGAACTAACTTCATCGAGTCTCACGTCGCTTTTGGCACTGACAAAGAACATTACAACACAGTGCCGGGGAGGTTGAGACAGGAGGATCATTATGAGTGTACACTCTGTAGTGAGACCCTGTACCAAATAAATAAAAGATTTCTTAAAAATTAAAAAAAAATAATGTTTCTAAGAAAAGTTCTAGGTGGACTCAGCATGTGTATTGCACTCAACAACCTAAGAAGTTAGCACAGGAAATAAGTGACTTGAGTCCTTTACTTTTAATGTAAGAATAACTATATTGCTGCTCACAATCTGACTGTGAAGACCTTGGTCTGTAATCCCTTGGACAAGACAAAACAATGCAAGATGGGACAAGACAAATCTACTGCCTCAGCTTTGGTTTTTATGGTGGTAAGACTGTAGTACTTTCATTTACCCCTGTATTCCAGAGTCATTCTTCATTGTTTTGGACCAATTTAAATTTTATCACTTCTACTTAAGACAGCAACAGAAGACAAGTATTTTTTGTGTCTTTAGACATACTATGTGTGTGCAAAATAATCATACTATTTAATCCTTGTTGTTACTAGTGCTTTTATTGTTTTCTTACTAGTTTTATTTTTTTACTGGAAATATTTCATATTGTTGGAAAGACTTGATATCAAATTATAGCCATGATGAAAATCTTACTAACCCTTTTGAGTAAGAAATCTACTCTGTTGATCCAGTCTGTATTAAATTAGCCAATCCTTGTATTCTACAGTTCCATACTTCTCAGTTGACTGTTGAAATAATTTTGGATTATAATAATTGGTTATGAATTTAGAAAGCATTAATGATTCTTCATATTCCTCTTCATTTTTGATGCATACTCACAATGTCTTCAAAATACCCTCGAGCAGAAGACTCCTGAATGTTATGACTATCTTTCGCTTTTAATGTCTTACTTTTTTCTTTATTGTTTGTCTTGCAGCAGGCTAATTGGAAATGAGCTGAATGTAATACTTATAGTTTGACACTAGAGATCCACAGAGGAGTGATTATGTGATTTTTTTAGGGCCAAAAGTTTGGAAAGGCCAGTACCATGCATTAAAATGTACGGTAATGTGGTACAGTAAAATATAAATATAAAATGGTACAGCAATATAAATATAATGACATATTATGTAAGAACTAAATTAAATGCCTTTTCAGTTTTGCTGGCTCCACCTCTGTTCTAGCTCCTTTGCTAATTGCTCTGTGGGGTCTGGGTGCTGTAGTCACAGGTCATGATGTGTGTAGGTGTCTCTACGTCCTCCAGGTTAGGTTGGTCTCTAGCACTGCCTCCATGGCAGGACCATGAGCCCTACTCACTACTCACATTCAACCCAGCTGGGCCAACAAGGATAAATTATTCATATTTTAAAATCTATATTTTGATTACATCATAGCTTTTCTAAGTGATATTAGCAAAATTATTAATTTATATTTCAAATTCATGAATGAAAATCTTATTCATTACAAAAGTGGATTTAAAGTTAATGACTGTATTATTTCATAGAAAATACAGGGACATAAAACATATTTGACTTTTTATCATGCATGAAAGGCAAAATTAAATTGCTTTAATTTATAACTCAAAGATGCAAGTATAGAACTTTTATTTTGATGTAAGCATAGGTTAGTTAACATGCGATATATTTGAGATCAATGTGTTAAATAAAGTATACACAAGTTCAGTTATGATAAAATCAAACACTTTTCTTTAGCAAAAGTACATTACTAAATGAAAAATAAAAATAAACTATACCCCTAATGAAGTTCTTCCAGTGGAAAGAACTTACAAATTTATGTTAAGAGCTGGGCATGGTGTCTCACGCCTGTAATCCCAGCACTCAGGAAGCTGAGGCAGGAGGATTGGTGCGAGTTTGAGATCAGCCTGGGCTACAGAAGTGAGCTCAAGGCCAGCCTCAACTGCATAGCGAGACCCTGTCTCAAAAAGACAAAAAACAAAATAAAACAAAACAAATTTATGTTAAGTAAGAACTCTTATGAATTTGTAAGAAAAGATTGACAATTAGATAGTAATAGTGAAATCTGATATTTTACAAAGGAAGAAAAGTAAATTATATGTTGTACAGGAGAAAACATTGTAACTCAGTTAAGAAAAATGTAAGTTTAATTCCATAATATTTTCTAATCCTAGATTTTAACAGTAAGTGGAAATACATGCTAGTAATTTGTGGTTCATCAGAATATCTTATTGAGGGCTGGGGTGATAGCTCCGTAGAATAAGTGCTTGTCTGGCAAATGCAAGGACCTCAGTTCAATCCTTGGTTCTGATAAAATAACAACAAAAAGAAACACTTTAATGAATATAGTTTAATGAATATACATATATATATATATACATATATATGTTGAGCTAATTTTGATTTAATTCTTTTATACTGCCATATAGCTTTTACTTTATGCACAATGCAATCACAATGTATTTATTTTTTTCTCATGTTAGTGCAATCTTCAGTAGTTGTCTGATCTTGTAGGTTTGTTGTTGTCTTCTGATGTTATGCATCAAATTGAAACCTTCACTCACTCTAGGAAATAACTCTAATCTTGAACTACAACACCAATCCATTTTTCCTGGTCTCCTAAATACAGTTATTTGAATACTTTCATAAATGCCTCCTGTTGAAGATACACACTTTCACACTGAAATTTTCATGCAACTTTATAGTTACTGGATATTGGATATTGACTATAAATACAGGGACAACTGTTTTCCGATGAGTAAAGTAATATTACTCAAAATTAAATATTACTCAAAAGTAATATTTAATAGAGCTTAAGGCAAAACACCTCACTACATTTTCTCATGTTGTTTATCATGGAAGGCACTGAATTATGTATATATATCCAGTTAATAAATATCTAGGTAAGTGACTATCTTCCTAAATTTGAGCATGTTGTTATTTCTTCCTTTATCCATCTCAAATTACTCTTTCTCTATTTTCTCTTTTTCTCACCTTTTTCTAATTCCTCTGTGCCTATCTCTGCCTTCTCTTTCTCTTTGCTTTTTGCCTCAAATAGAGAAATAAGTCTTTTGCTAAGCAGATGTCAGCCTGAGTGGAAAGTTTTGGAAGTGGAGGAGGTGTCAGAAGGTAAGAGTAAAGTGCAGAGAGGTTTGCTAAATTTCTTTGTCCTAAGTTTACCTTCAACAAAATGCACTATCATAACTTCTTCATCTGTAGTATTTTAGTAGGTAATTGCTGTTTTCACAATTAAATTGATATAATGCAGTGTACATATTTCCTTCAGGGGTTTAGCGTTGATTTTCTTTAATAACTAACATTTTTCTGTCTATTGTATCTTTACTATTTTTCCTAACTTATGAACAACTTTGCAGATTAGATATATGATCTATTTTCCTTTGTGTTTCTAATTTTTAATTTGATGTTTGTTTCTTTTTTAATTTTTGTTACTTTTAATAAGATAACAATATGAGAGTTTCAAAACAAGTCAGTAGTACATTTGCAATAGTTGAGACACTGCATATTGTTGTCCTCACAAATGTTATGACAAAATTTATAATCAATATTGGCTCCAAAGTGTGGGGGGGAAATAATAAGAGAAGAAAAAGTTTTCTTCTCTTTGAACTAGGAGGAAGTAGTTGTATATATAGTCCAATGTTTCATAATTGCAGTGGGTTACAGATGAAACTGGCAATGTTGAAGGCTGTTGATTTAAGACTCTTACAGCTCATTATACTAATCTAGCTCCACATTTTATGCCTCATAATTAAGCTTTTCTGTTGGGTGATCAAGTGCAAACCAAAGCAAGACCTGTTTAACAAAACTTTCATCATTTGTACTTTCCAGGGTCAAATCTCCTCAGGATTAACTTTGGAACCACGTGCAGTGCTTTGTAGAACTGTTGTCAGTGTCAGCCATCTGGATGAGTCACAGCCAATGCTTGATAAATTTGCTCTCTGTGAAAGCCTGAGAGAACGTTTTCTCTCCATGTGACTCTCCCTAGGCACACTGTACTTCACTTATCCCTTTCCTCCGAGGTCCCATAATGTCCTTGACCAGAAAATTTGGGAAACCTCTGCGGTATAGGATGTTACCACACAGGTTCTCTTATGTCCTGAGTCCTAGGGGCTAGAGACAAAATGATGGCTATCCTCATAGCCCTACTTTTTCTCCAATTTTTGGTCTGTTAACTTACATTCTCAATCCTCCAGCGGAAAAGCTCCATGATATAATTACTTCATAACATAGGTAACTGAACTCAACCTCACTGCCTTTCTAAATATCATACAACTTAGACTTAGTTGGCATTGGCATTTTCCTTCAATCACTCATATTCTAATAAATCTCTACATATTGTGATAAAAGCAGTTACACATTTTTACACAGACATTTAGAAATCTAAGGTTGTACAAACTTATATCCTGTCAAGCCTATGGTAGTTCACCTAGTCTTTTATTCTCAATTAATACCCTTTTTTATCTTTTTGTTAACCAATCATTTACTTGAGAGTATAGCAGTAAGTAGGTTTGCAATAGAAGCAGCACACATCTGAAAGTCCCAAATGACACGCATTCCAAGCATAGTTTGTGTTGCTTCAAAAATCTTTGATTCCCATTCAGCTGTGTTATGACTTTCCATTTTTATTTCTGCTTTAGATTTCTTATACTAGGGCGACTATACGATATTTACAAATGTAGGTCTGGTTCATTTCACTTATAAGTGCATACCCAATATACATCCATTTATATATGAAATCTTCCAGTTTATCATTCTTTATAGCTGAGTAATATTCCATTGTATAAAAGTACCACATCTTTTTTAACCATTCTTCAAATGATAGGCATTTTGGTTGTTTCCAAGATTTGGCTATTACAAATTGGGTGGCTATAGACATAGGTGCACAGATATCGCTATGGTATGATGTTTTCAGTTCTTCTGGGAAAATTCCCAGTAGGGGGATGGCTGGATTGAATGGGATTTCCAGTTATAGTTCTTTAAGGAGCCTCCACACCACTTTCCATAATAGTTGCACCAGTCTGCATTTCCAGCAGCAGTGGAGAAGTGTTCCTTTTTCTCCACAACCTCTCCAGATTTGTTGCTGGTTATTTTCTTTATGATAGCCATTATTTCTAGGGTGAGATGGTACCTAAGTGTTGTTTCAATTTGCATTTCATGAATGGCTAGCGATGTGGAGCATTTCTTCACGTATTTATAGGCTTGCTGAATTTCTTTCTCTGAGAAGTGTGTGTTCATCTCAGATGCCCATTTCTGGATTGGGTCTTTGAATTTTGGGACCCTAATGGTTTTCAGTTCCTTATAGATTCTAGAGAGAAGACTTTTGTCTGAGTTCTTATTAGTTAAATTCTTTTCAGAATGTGTAGGTTGTCTTTCAACTCTGTTGACAATTTCTTTTGATGTGCAAAAACTTCTTAGCCAGAGGAGGTTCCATTCGTTGATGCTTTCAAGTGTTAAATGTGCATTTTGATTATTGTCCATGAATATTTTCCCTACCCTAAAGTATTCAAGATTTTCTCCCACTTTCTGTTCCAGGAGATTTAATATTTCTCTTTTAATACTTAGATCTTTAATCCATTTCTACTTTAGTTTAGTGCATGGTGATAGACTAGGGTCAAGCGTTAATTTTCAGCATGTAGAGAGCCAATATTTCCAGCACCATTGGTTAAAGAGGCTGTTTGGCCCCTTTGTCAAAGATTAGGTGTCTAAATGTGCTTGCATCTACTTCTACATCTTCTAATCTATTCAACTGATCTTTAGGTCTATTTTTATGCTAGTACCATGCTGATTTTATAATTGTAGCTTCATGGTATAACTATAGGTCAGGCACTGCAATGCATCCTGCCTTACCTTTGTTGCCAAGAACTGTCTTTGCAATTCTGGATATTTTTTGGTTCCAAATAAATTTTAGGAGTGATTTCTCCAGGTCTGTGAAGTATGCTGATGGTATTTGGATAGGAATTGCATTAAATCTGTATAACAATTTAGGGAGGATGACCAGCTTCACAATGTTAGTTCTTCCTATCCAGGAGCAGGGAATATTTTTCCGTTTCCTGAGATCTTCTATGATATCTTTTTTTTTCAGAGTACTATACTTTGCATTGAAAAGGACTTTTACTTCCTTAGGTTAATTCTTAAGTATTTCATTTTTTGGTGCTATCATAAAAGGTACTGTTTTTCTCATTTCTCTCTCAGTGTGTTTGCTATCTTTTTAGATTAATGCTATTCACTTTGTGTTTCCTTTGTAGCCTGGTATGCTACTGAATTTGTGTATTAATTCCATTAGCTTCTCAGTGGAGTTCTTTGGGTCTTCTAAGTAGATTACCATGTCATCTGCAAATAGTGAAAGTTTTATTTCTTCTTTACCTATACTTATTCCTTTTATTTCTCTTTCTTTTCTAATGTCTGTAGCTAATGACTCCAGAACTATATTGAATAGAAGTGGCGATAGGGTACATCCTTGTCTTGTACCAGATTTTAGAGTAAAATACTTCAGTTTTTCCCCTTTAAAGTTATGCTAGCTGCTGGATTGTCCTAGATGCCTTTTATCAGGTTGAGGTAGAGGCCCTCTATTCCAATTTTCTGTAGAACTTTGAACATGAATGAGTGTTGCACTTTGTCAAAGGCCTTTTCGGCATCAGTTAAGATGATCATGTGATTTTTGGCCTTGGCTCTATTGATATAGTGTATTGCATTTATAGGTTTGCGTATACTGAACCATCCTTGCATCCTTGGAATAAATCCTACCTGGTCGTGGTGTATAATCTTCTTGATGATTTCTTGTATTCTACTGGCGAGGATTTTATGGAGAAATTCTGCATCTATGTTCATGAGAGAAATTGGCTTGTAGTTTCCTTTTTTAGTTACATCTCTTTCTGGTTTTGGTATTAGTGTAATACTGGCCTATAGGAATGATTTTGGAAGCACTGCTTCCTTTTCAATTTCACTGAAGAGTTTGAAGAGTATTGGGGTTATGTCTTCTTTAAATTTCTTGTAGAATTTAGTGGTGAATCCATCAGGTCCCGGACTTTTCTTTGTCGGTAGGCTTTTTATTACATTTTGTATTTCATTGGCTGTTGTTGGGTTATTGAGAGTTGTAATATCTTCTTGATTGAGTTTGGGTAATTTGTGCTTTTCTAGGAGTCTGCCCATTTCATCTGTGCCTTCAATTCTGTGAGAGTAAAGATTCTCAAAGTGGCTATTTATGATGCTCTGAATCTCTTGACTGTTGGTGGAGATGGAGCTCTGGACTTGAGAAGTCCTGGTAGGCTCAAGGGCCAGATGGGTTGCCTGACGAGATGTGTGATGGGTTCAGTATTGGAGCTTTGTCAGGAGGAGTTAAAAAAAAGGGTGGGGGAGGTGGGTCGAGGGTCTTTACCCAGCAGGTGTGTGGGCCAGAGGGATTTGGAACCGCAAGTCAAGGAGAAGGAGCTGAAAAAAAAAAAGGGGAGGTGGGCCAAGGGTCCTTACCTGGCGGGCACACTGGCCAGAAGGGCTCAGGACAGGAAGTCGAGGAGGAGGAGCCATAAAAAACAGGAAAGCAGGCCGAGGGTCCTTACTTGGCTGGCCTGTGAGCCAGAGGGGCTCGGAACCAGAATTCAGGAGGAGGAGCCAAAAAAAACAGGGAGGTAGGCTGAGGGTCTTTACCAGGTGGGCACGTGAGCCAGACAGGTTCGGGACAGGAAGTCGAGGAGGAGGAGCCGAAAAAAATTGGGAGACGGCCGAGGGTCCTGACCCTGTGGGCGTGCGAATCAGACCTGATGTTTGTTTCTTGATTTATATTTTTTTCTTTAAAGACATGTGAAGCCTTTTTATTTTATTTTGTTTTTTCTTTTTTTTAATTCCCTTTAATAATAAATAACAATGTATCACATTGTGACAGTTTCAAAACACATTAGTAGTACATTTCTATATTTGAAAAAATGCATATTATTGTCCTATTAGTTATAAAGAGCACAGGGTGTAGATGTTATAATTTGTCAAATCATTATTGGTACAAGAAAATTTCTTCCCATTGAACTAAGAGAAAGTGGTTGTATACATAATCCAATGTTCATAATCACAGTGGGTTACTGGTAAAGCTGGCAATGTCAGATGCTGTTGGTTTCAGCCTTTTTCAGCCCAGCATTCTAATCTAGCTTTCTGTTTTATGCCTTATGGTTAAACTATTCTGCTGGGTGGTTAAGGACAAGTTTAAGCATGACCTGTATAGCAAAACATGTGACTTTTGTATCTCTCAAGGTCAATTAAATCCCCTCAGGATTTACTTGGAGCTAAGTGAAGCCTTTTTAAATCTTATTTGTCAATAGCTTAGTTTGGCATTTAACTGTACTTCTTCTAAAAATTAGAAAAGATACCTTTTTATTAGACAGTGATTCTTTAATGTGCAAAACAAAAGACATAGATTTCAATAAAGCAAAAGTGAGAAGTTTAGTAGTTGAAGAACTATTGGTAGTCTATTCTCATCTGCCCACTAATACACTTCACTTAGTGATTTCTCATTCACAGTCATGGTTCTCTCCTATCTAAATTAACATTGGGAATGACTCTGGGATTGTTGGTTTCTGCAAGGTGTTTGATGGTGCCTACAATTAGTGGTGTTGCCACTGTTTAATGGCTTTCTGGGAGCCATACCAGGGAATGGCCTGGACAGGAGTCATATTGCTGGAGAAAGTGGTGATTCCATGGCTTCTTCTGCTGTCACACTTCTTATGTTTTAACACACTCTCTATTACTTCTGGCTGCTCTAGCTCTAGCTGGGTATGGTGGTGCATGCCTGTAGTCCCAACACTTGGGAGGCTGAGGAAGGACGATTGTTGTGAGTTCAAGACCAGCCTGGGCTACAAAATGTGAGCTCCAGGCCAGCCTGAACTGCAAAGTAAGATCCTGTCTCAAAAAGACAGGAAAAAAAAAAAAAAAAAAAAAAAAAAAAAAAAAAAAAAAAAAAAAAAAAAAAAAAAAAAAAAAAAAAAAAAAAAAAAAAAAAAAAAAAAAAAAAAAAAAAAAAAAAAAAAAAAAAAAAAAAAAAAAAAAAAAAAAAAAAAAAAAAAAAAAAAAAAAAAAAAAAAAAAAAAACTCTGGCAATGGGAAGGAAATACTTTTATGTTTGTGTTTCCCATATTAATATCAAGAACTTTATTAACATGTAAATAATTTAGAACATTGACACTATTACTCCTTAGAATAGAAGGAAAATGAACAAATTGTAACAATATAAATGATAGCTGTGGAGCAAAATTAATCTACGAATTATACGTATTTCTCAACTGATAAAATGCTTAAAGCCCATATCAGTTAAAAAAACAGCAGCAAAACTAGAAAAGAAGAGAATTAGATTTCACTGAAGGAAGATCAAAATTCAGATGGAAAACAGTTACATTTATACTATATCAAAATGTTAGCAAGATTATTCATTTAAACATGGAATTACTAATGTTTGAAGACAATAGGAAAGTTTTCATCAGCCCATTCCACAACAAAGCAGATCTTTTTTCAACTTTCTTAAAAGTTATTTGAGCTGATTGAAAGTGTATTCTAAATTTTTCCCTTTGAGAAGATGTTATTCTTGATTGTTTTTTGAAAGTGCTGATCTTACATATAACTCGTATTATCTTTTCTGTCTTAGCTGCAATTTTATGACATCAAATTTCTAAAAGGCTTATATTATTTTGCCTACCTTTACACTCAGGATTTACATATTACTTAGAATTTAGTTGTACAGACAGGCGTGGTGGTGCACGCATGTAATCCCAGCACTTGGGAGGCTGAGGCAGGAGGATCGGTGCGAGTTTGAGACCAGCCTGGGTTACAAAAGTGAGCTCAAGGCCAGCCTCAACTGCATAGCGAGACCCTGTCTCAAAAAAGACAAAAAAAAAAAAAAACTTAGTTGTATACTAAGTATTCGTTTTAAAACAAATAAGAGATTTAGTTAAGGATGAGGTGACCAAAAATTTGAGTAGATAAAACCAATAAAAATTAGGACAAAATGTGTTTGATTAATCATGCAATGTAGGAGAGATTCCAGAAAAACAAAATCTGTTTCTGTGACCTCATCTAAATTCGAGCTAATTCCTCTAGGTCAGGTCAACTTCTGACATGCTGTGAGAAGCGGTGTTCTTCCAGCTTGGGTGTCTTTTGCCCTCAAGTTTCTGTCCTTTCTCTTCACTTTGTAGATTTTATGTAATTAACCTTGATAGAGAAGATAGGAAGCACCTAGTGGTAGTTTTTTCTTCTCTGTCTTCCTAATATAGGTTGTCTTGTGTTGAAGGTCCTGGAAATTGAGGTTCTGTTGTTCTAGTTATGATGGTTTCGTTGTTTCTTGTCCCTATTTAGGTCTACAAGGATGAAATCACCCAGCGTGCAATTAGTATTAATGGTGTGTGGGGCAATTTGGGATGGTGCTATCTGAGGTTTATGTGCAGAGCATCATGTGCATTGGCTCACAGAGGACGCCACGACGGCAACTCACTCCTAATCCTGCCAAAGGCCTCTTTCTGATCATATTATCAATCACCCACCATTTTATTTTGTGGATCAACGTTTCCACTCTGCACAAAATGCCTGAGACCTCATATGTGACATGAATCTGGTTCTATCTGATGTACACCAACAACCTAATTTTGTTTTGATTCTCCATTTCTTCTTTCAGTAAGGGAAAAGGAGTACTTGGACCATGCAGACTTATTTCTGTCTAGAGATCCCTTTTCCCTTCTCAGAAAAGACTCTTGGAAACATAACTTCACCTTGCTTTGCAGAGTTTCGCTGAATGTCACCACAAATCTGACTAAAGAAGACAGAAGAATCTGTTTTGAATGAGAATGTCTCCTGTGCTATTTAATTTTTAGGCCAATAAATGTCCCTGGAACCGAGATGCAGGAATGGCTAACATATACATTTAGCTTTAACCTGCAAACTGTTGGGGGCAAAGAGCAGAGGAAATTTAATTCTAAGCTCCAGTTGTTCTGATCAGACTTGGCATGTATGCCTGGACAATAAGATTTGTGACCTAAGCAGAATAAATGTAAACCTAATACCAATTAGCATGTATAAGTAGTTGTGCTCAGAGCACTTGATTTCAACTTTGGGCTTTGCAAACACAGGGGAAGCAGTACAGGGAGAACTGGAAGCCCTATACAGCCCAGTTTTAACTCCCAGGCAGGCTAAAGCTTGCTAAACCTTGGGGGGGGGGTTGTATAACAGATGAAAAGAAAATTATTACCTATTCTGTAGCTTTGTGGGTGAATATTAAATAAAAGCACAGTATGCAATGTACTTAACATAGGGCCTGATATTTAGTTTACCATAATAGAATATCAATACTACTAGTATACCACTATAAGAATCTTACGACTCATAAAATTGCATAGGATATATTATTCTGTATTCCTTAAAAAGAATATTTACAATAGACACTGTTATCATTATCATCTTTATCAGCACCCAAGAGATGAAATTCATCATTTCATGCACATGACTATTTTTCTAAGGATCTAAAAGCAATTTATAGACATGAAGTCTTTGTGACTCTCACAGCGATACTTCTCTTCTTTAGCTTTTCTGGGGACAGTGGAATATAATATGTATCATATCTCATTTATATGATTACATGAAATTTATCCTTTTTGCTATCACTGATCCTTGACCTGCTTTTAAGCCTGTCAGCATTAAGAGCCTAATATACGGTTACCTATAAGCCAGCTATGGAAGGCTATCAAATTGGAACTCATTTTAAAAGATAAGGGTAAGTATAATTATTGTTATTTTGAAAAGAAGTGAAGGAATTTTCTAGGGAATGAAACCAGTTGGAAAATGACTCAATTGTTTTTTATGCCTAGAAATAAATCTTAAGGTTTGATTTAAAACTTGTGTTTTTTGTCCTTTTTTCTTCAATTTTTTTTTCTCTATTGAAGCAGAAAGATAATTTATTCTAATACAAAGAGGAGCCATGGATTTTTTTTTTTTTTTTGTGTGTGTGTAAGGACCTATGAGTATGAGGGGCTAATTTTAATTATAAAGCTTCTAGTTAGTCCTAATTTCCTATAAATAACCAGTTGTGAAAAGTGTATGATGGAAATAGAAATCATAAATATCACTCACAAGACTACTAGAAAGAAAATTAGTGATCCAGTGACATTGTTGTATGTTATATATTCTACAATGTATACAAAATATACAAAATATTATATACAAATTATACATAAAACTACATTATTTAACCCATTTAAACTTTCTAAGAATTCCATGATATTGGAAACTATTTCACTATATACAAAAACAATCAGAAGTAAGCAACTACCCAAGGTCATTTTAATTCTTAGATAATATTTATGAAGTACATAGCATATGCCAGATCAAATTGGGGATGCAGTAGTGGACAGAGTAGTGATGAATATACCTTTTGGTACTTACATTCTAGCAGGAGAAGCAAGGTAATTTGTTGCAGTAATGGTAAAAGAATAAACAGTTCATTTTCCTTATTCCCAGTTTCACAGAGAGGATAATTTTTTCTTAATGGATAACTTAGCATATACCTCTTTCTTTTCTCATGAGGTCCTGAAATTTAATTTTTCTCTTAAGAATAGTATTTTGCTTCTGTAGATGTATTTGAATGGCTCGCATCTCCTTTCTTATATGTTGGGGCCATAGTTAAATGAGGATTACTTGAACACAAGTGGTGATCCCACAACAGTCAGTCTAATTTTTAAAAATCTTTTATTTATTTGGTATAGCTTCTCACCATGAAGCTCGCACAGTGCGCCCATGGTTCTAGGACCAGCAAGGCACTTGGTCCTTGAGCTTTTCAGGCAGGCACTCAGACTGCTGAGCTATCTCCCTGGCCCCCACAGTGGTCAATCTAATAACTAAGACAGCTAACCAAATAGCATAGTTTAGATTCATGAGTTGAATATTTGTGAATTTTACATTTCATATTTTTAGATCATGATTAGGCAGGGATAGCTGAGGCCATGGAGAATGAAATCACAGACAGCGAGTGGGTGGCTACTGCAGAGACACGTCTCGACTTCACCAGTGTGCATTTCTTCTGCTCCCAGGTACCACATTTTATTTAGACACTGCATCTTATTGGTCTTTGGGGATTTTTCTTCAGTGTGTTCTTATTTTTCATGACTTTGAGAACTTGGAAAAGTACTGGTTATATTTCAGAATGTTCTTCAATTTGGACTTCTCTAATGTTTCTCATTCTCATGGGGTCAGTATTTGGGAAGGATGTCACACAGGCTAGCTGCTTTGCTCACAACGGTATATCACAGGACACACGGTGTCCTAATCCTTATGGCTAAGGAGATGAGCATTGGTTAGTTACATAAGTTGGTATGTATCAGGCTTCGCTATGCAGACATGACCTGTAGCTTCTCCTATTTTACCCTTGGAAACGTTACGAACTTCAATCCACACTCAAAGGTTAGTTAGTTGACTGACACCTTCCTTAGCCATATTTTGGCTGACTATCCTGTCTGCAGCGAGGAAATCCTGGAGGAGAGAGGGATTATGAAATTACTGTACATGTCTGGCAAGAGATGTTGATCACATGAACATGGCATTAGAAGATGAGACATGCTGGGATTCCTGATATACAACGAAGGCACAGCCCAAGAGCATTCACCAATGGATTGGCAACGCAAGATAAAAAAGTCCAGGTTGACCCCTACTTGGCAGAAAAGACATAGCATTTGTTGAAATGAGGGGCAGTGAGCATCTTTAGAAGTGTGGGGACAGTGGGCAGTGAGGATGTGGACCTGCTTCTGTCTGACCGTATCTGAATCTTAGTTCTGTGCTCCTTATATCTAGGAATCATTCCTGTCATCTTGGCAATCTCTTGATGGTATAAACTACAGAGTTCAAAACATTACAGGTTAAATTGACAGTACTCCTCCTCCTTCCCTGGTAGCCAGTGTCCACCAGTGAGCCCCTTCCAGGTGCTCACTAGAAAAGCATTTTCCCTTGCGCAGCAGGTACACAGCAGCCTGCCAGTGCCAATACAAAAAATAGGGAGCACATGGGGCCAGCCATCTCTTATTATAGTCATCATGGGCTTTTATTGGTTTCCTTTATTATCTCACTATAAATGCTGGCCTCTTCCCTTCTAATTAAATAGCAGCTTTTTATTATCATTGACAAAATTATCCAATAACACATGACCTAAAGCGGTACAAATTGGTCAAGGTTAAGGAGATGTTCCAAGATATTCAGCACTATAAATGGTGTTGATTTAGAGATGTTTTGCTAAGCTGGATAAGCTGATTTTACTGGCTAAAGGGAAAACAATGCAGAGGGAGGTATACATTTTAGCTCTTGTTATTAGTCAACTTTCCATTTTTGAGATGAAATACCTGAAGAACACTGATTTAGAAAAGAAAAAGTTTATTTTGTCTCACATTTTTATGGATTTTGGCCCACGCTTGCTGCGTCTTGTGGCAGTACAGTAAGCGCATCACTGATGGAGCATATGGTAGGTGAGATCTAGCTTCTTCAGAGCCAAGAAGTGACACGAGGGTCAGGAAGGAATCTGCGTCCTAATCTGCCCTTCAGGGACACACTACACACATATCATGTTCTCCAACAAAGCTGTTCCTCCTAAAGCTTCCATGACTTCCCAATAGTACCACAGGCTGGAGATTTTTAACACTTGGTTCTTTGTAGAACATGTGAGACCCAAACAGTAGCAATCTCATGACATTTGTCTGTCCCATAAAATTCAGTGGAAGTTGTGCTATATGATGCTAACTCCCTGGAGTCTACTTGTAAGAACTGATATTTGCTGTATTTTCAGCTAAGCATGGACATGTGCTGGCGGCTTTCTGGTAAAATGCTTCCTCACTATTAGGCTAATACTCAAACTCCATGATGGCAAATAGAGTCTTGTGGGAACCAGGCGTTGCTCATCTCTCCATTCTTTTGGCCCAGCTTTCCAGATGCTCACTTTCTGTACTGCCTCGTCATGCTCACCTCAGCACCTTTGTGCAGGTGCTGACTTCCTACTGCTCTCTTGCCCTTGCCTTTGCAGGGCTCATTGTTTTACACCTTTTATATGTAGGCTAAAATGTTGCATTTCCATAGGTAGCTTTTCAACTTCCAGATTTGAAATTGGAGTGATTTGGTGCTGTTCTGTCCAGCAAATGCTCCACGTACTCATCACTAACTACCACTAACCATTTTAGTGACAGTATTTTGAATAATCTGAAACCATTTTGCTTCTATCTGTGATTTAAAAAAAAAAAATCTCTGGTAGAATACAAGCTCTTTAATGGCAGAGGTATCATCTACTTTTAAACCATTGTCTCCTTAATTACTGAACTAATTATTCAAAAGAATTGATCAACAGGTATTTGTAAGGTGAATGCATGGAATGTTCTGGAAACTTCTTGAAAATAGATTTTGAACAGTTAACTTTATCATCTTAATAAAAGAAGGGGAAATTTATGCTAGGGTTAATAAGCTATAGGAAACCTTGATGATTCGATGATTCAGAATACATGTTTTGAGCCATGTAAGAATGTAAAGACGGTAGACTAGAAAAAGATGTGAATGAGTGAAAACCAGTAGAGTAAGATCAGAACCCAGCAGAGACAATGAGTATCTGCCAATAGGCATCAGCTTAGTCATCACAAACTCCCAATTCCCACTTCATTTCCATGGCTGGCTGGCACGCATCACATACCCAGAGAATCTCAATTTGGCCCACAGGATGCTCAGAGAGAATCTGACATATAAAACAGCAATAAAAACTGTATAAAAAGATAACTGGGTTCTGAGAAAGTATTTACCTTATAAAGGAAGAAGCCAAAGCAGTTGGTTTCACCATTTCCATTTGTAGGCTCCACTTCTTGGTGGCAAATGTCTAACAGTGTTCTTTCCTTGACATCTCAGCCTTTGGATGTGAATCAAGTTAGGTAAGTGTGAGCTGCAGAGATGCATCCAGGTATAATTTTTGGATAGGATATCTGTATCTAAAATCTGTTTAACTTTGGCAGAAGGCAGAGCTATTCCAAATTCAAAGACTGGGAGAGTGCTGAAGATGTTTACTGTGAGTCAGGTTCCAGTCTTAGCAGACCCTGGAATAAGCAGAGGTGAGGGCTGGCTATGGCTGCTCAGCCCAATTTGGATCTCATGAAGGGATGCAGTGTTATGGGATTTGAGAAAAATCCTGTCAAAACATGGGATGAGTTTAGCAAAATATCATATCAAGGAGCATTGTTTTTTGCTATTGCTTTCCTTTCTCCTTATCTCCTGTCTCCTCCTCTCCTTTCTTTTCCTTTCCATTCTCCTTCCCTTTTCTTTCTTTCTCTCTCTCTTTCTTTCTTTCTTTCTTTCTTTCTTTCTTTCTTTCTTTCTTTCTTTCTTTCTTTCTTTCTTTCTCTCTCTGTCACCCTTCCTTCCTTCCTCCCTGTCTCCCTTCTTCCTTGCCTGCCCTTTCGCCTCCTTTTTTGTTTGTCCTATTTGACAGCCTATTCATATTAGCATTTTCCAGAGAGACAGAATGAACAGGATGTACTTAGGCAGTCAATAAAATAATAGTTACTAGAGTTATGTGAGGGGGATTGGCTCACACATTGGAGAGGCTGAGCAGGGTCCGGAGAGGCCACCTGTAGGATGGAAACCTTGGGATATTGGGGTGCAGTTCAGTAAAGCCTGAAGACCTCTCCATCAGGAAAGGAGATAGTGAAAACTGGCCTAAGCCCACAAGTCTGAAAATCCAGGGAGCTTCCAGGACATGTGCTGGAGTCGTAAGTCCACAGAACCTGAGTTCTGGTGTCTAAGGGTGGGAGGAGAGGATGCTCCAGCTATAGGAGACAAAGAAAAATTCAAATTTTTTTCCAACTCCACAAGTGATAGGATGGCATCAGCCACAGTGATGGGAAATAGCCTCTTATCAGCTAGTCAGACTCACACACAAATCTCTTTTCAGAAGCACACAGACGTGCCCCAGTGGTGATGAGGTTGTCATCTAGTGTGGGCCAAGAGCCTCCTGCACTCATAGGCAGGGCCTTTGGAAGGGCACCACTCCAGGGGGCGATAGCTGACTTACGATGGGGCCGGGCCTGCTCGGGGAAGGCAGATTGCTTGGAGCACGACTGGAGGGTTTGTTCTCCCTCGCTCTCACCTTCTTTCTTGATTCCTGATTGCTATGATGAGCAGTTTTCTTCCTCACAGGCCCTTGCACCAGGTTATGCCTGAAACAATGCCTACTTTAAATTGTGGGTATTTTATTCCAAAAAATAAGGAAGGTAACCTCGGAATAATCCTAGGTCTCTAGATGTTCATTCATCTAATCAAATTCTTCCCTGAAATCAACCATGATAGACTGTGTTTCCTAAATTTATTTTCTAAATTTGCTTATTGTATGTCATTCCTACTTCTTTCCTCTACTGCAGTGCCTCACAGAGCGTGAATCAAAGCATAAACTATAACTACATTTCTCCCTTACTTTTCACTTACTAGTCTAGTCAAAAAGAAAAGTGTTATTATCATTACCATTATTATTATTATTATTATTATTATTATTATTGCTGGCTCAGCCTGCCCGGGAAGTGGGGCTGGCACAGTATGTGGTACCTGGGATGGAACCATAGTCCCTGCGATTGCTTAAGCTTTCCTAAGCAGGTGCTTTAGACTTTTGAGCAGTGTTGCTTGCCCAAAAAGTGTTATTGTCTTATTCTATTCTGTAGTTAGCTTTATTCCAACCCGAAACAAATTTTTATGACATCTTTCACTCAGGTGTTAATCACTGCCAAAGTTCTAATTATTCATGATCAGCAATGAAATTAGAGTGGAGGACGAGAAGAGGTCTTTTGGGAAAATAGGTTGGCTATGGTGTATATGACAGCAGAGCTAAGGGCAAGTAAAAAAAGAAACAAAAACAAAACCAAAAACAAGAAAACAGACAAACAAAAAAACCAACCACTGAACATTTATTTGCAACTCTTGCACCTGTAGAGCACATTGTTCCTTCCTGTGGTACCCCAGCCCACTGACTTCTTCCCAACGTACTTTCCAGGCTACATCTTACTTGTCACAGGACATCGTGAGAGAGCTGATGGGCAGGTAGATTGGGTCTTTCAGAGTTGGAAACTGCAAAAATGTGTCCCCCTAACTCAAGGCAATAAAATGTCCTGCTCTATCTATTTTCCTTAGCACATATGTGCAGGGCATAATGCCCACATTCTTTGTGTGGCATTGATATATGTGCATAACACACCCTAGCTGCTATTTTCACCTTCTTCGCCAGCCCCTCCCTTCCCCACTTGCTCCATCTCTTGCTGCTCTTCCCATACAAGAAAGCACTATCTGTCTCCCTCCCATTATGTACCCTTTGTTTGGTCCTGGGCACCACATCAACCACGGTGTCGCTTGCAGAAAACCAAATCTGGTCCTTGGCAGCTGCAGTTGTTCTCTTATTTTACCACAGAAAACAGACCTGGCAGTTCAATGTTTGAGGCTGAGTAAACTGTACTTTCTATCTTTTTGAAAATTAGTATGTCAGAGGTGAAAGAGAGAGAGAGAGAGAGAGAGAGAGAGAGAGAGAGAGAGAGAGAGAGAGAGACGGAGACAGACAGACAGACAGACAGACAGACACAGATACAAAGAGACAGAGACAGGTCAAGGCAGAGTGGTCTGAGGCAGGGAACCGGGGAGCGTGTTGTCTTCCCTTCCCCTCTCCTTTGGATGTCCAGAAAAAAAATACAGAAAGTGCGCTATGTTCAGAGCTGAGCTGCAAAGTCTCCCTTTCAGAGGAGACTTCTTTGGCTGCTGCCTGCTTGTTGCTGGCATGGCTTATCAGAGCCTGCTGCCTAGCCAGGTTAGAAGTGATGAGAGATTAGAAAGCCCCTTTCTTGAAACAAAGTGTGTCTTTTCAGGGATGCTTTGAATTCTAAGGTTGTGATCTCTGCACTGTGAGGATAAAACAGTGGTGGCGGGGCACCCTAATTCCTGTCTGAAAAGTGAGCCTGGGATGGGAGCTGCCACTGTCCAGCATGGTTAGAGTGAGAACCCCGCAGGAGCAGGAGGAAGTGACATCACCAGGGGATGCGGAATCTGCGTGGGTGTTTGTTGGTTTAGGAATTATTAGGTAAAGTCAGAATGGCCTGAGTTAATCTGCAAAAGCATTAAGATAAATTCCAAGGAGGAAGGCAAGGCTTTAATTACCTTTTTTTCTTCTTTTCATTCCCTTTCCCTCTCCTTTATTCACCTCTCCCTCTCCATCTCTTGATCTTCTTGCTTTTATGAAGTTCTATCTCACCATTTCCTCTTATCTACTTTTTATTTTGCTCTTTATACTTTGAGTTTCTTACATAAGAGAATCCAGGTTACATTTAAGCTTTTGTGTTTGGTTCATTTCACTTATCATTATGGTCTCAAGGCACATCCATTTTCCTATAAATGACTCATTTATCCTCTTAGTGGTGGAGTAGTATTGCATTGCGGGTAAACATCGCATTTTCTTTATCCATGGATTTGTTGATGGAAGTATGGGCTATTTCCAAAGTTCAGTTATTATCTCAGTCACTTTTCTTTCATTGCTGGGACAAAATACCTAACACCCACAATTAAGGAAGAAAAGATTTATTTAGCTCACAGTTAGTAGAGGTTTCAGTCCATACTTGTCTGGCTCTAAGGCAGAACAGCACACGACAGAGAGCAGCTATTCATGGTGGCAGAAAACAGCAGTGAACAAAGAGAGAGAGGAGCAGCAACACTGCAGCAAGCCTCTCCCCCCTCCCCATATCTGTATGCAGGTTATTTGTCCCACAGTAGATATAGCTCTCACATCCATAATCTCAGCATTGGGTCAAGAACTAATCCCAGGGCCACTGAGACAGCCTGCCTAGGCAAGCACAAGGGCCTGGTTCAATCCACCATGGTACTGCTAATGCTGACCCTGCTCTTGGGCATGCTGAGCTGGCCTCCAAGTCCAGTCATGGGGGTGCATTCCTGTAACTCCAGCACTGGCAAGGATGAAAAAGGAAGATCACTACAAGTTTAAGCTACCTAATGAGACCTTCTATCAAACACATAAAATTTAGAAAACAAAGAATCAATTACAAACTCTAGACGCTGCCTCATGACTGCATGAGGTTTTGGGTGGACTACTAAACACAAACCATAGCAGCTATGTATAATTGTGCTGCTATGAACATGGGTATACACATATCACTACACTTTGATGTCTTCAGCTTTTTTGGGGGAAGATGCTCCAAAGGGGGATAACTGGACCAATGAGATTTTTAGGTTCAGTTCTTTGAGGAATCTCTATAATGATTTCCAAAGTGGTTGTACCAGTTTAAATTCTCAGCAAGGAAAATCTTTATTCCACAGCCTCCCTGGAATGTTGTTAAATTAATTCATGATCAAGTCCTTTCTTTCTGGGGTCAGATGGAATCTCAGTGTTTTTGCAATTTACATTTCTCTAATGGCCAATGATACTGAGCATTTCATGTTGTACCTATTGGCCATTTGCACCTCTTCTATAAAGAGTCTATTTACCTCAGTTGCCTAGTTTTTTAATTGGATCTTTTTATTTGGAGATTCCTGTTTTTTGAATTCTTTATGTATTGTAGATAGATATTAGTCTTGTGTCTGAGGAAGAGCTGTGAAAAAGATATTATTTACATGTACTAGCTTCCCAAAGAAAGAATAGTTCTTCAAGCACTGGTATTCTTTATCCAGCTAGCTTTGTCTGCAGAGAAGTCGTTCTGCTGCTGCCAGAGACCAGACATGGCCAAGACTCAAGGCTTCTCACTGAATACACTCTATATTTACCTTCTGGCTCTTCCAAGAGCTGGCCACATCCTTATTAGAGACAGATCTCAAACCCTAGCCCAATTGGCCCTTTGAGGAAATACCATTACGCCCCAGTGTGGATGATGGAATTGCAATAACAGGAATCAACCTATATTCTCCTTGATCGTCACCTGCTTATCCTGACTCTAAGACTCTGAGTCCAGCCTGTAGCTAATGCAATACAAACAAAATCTTCAAGTTGGCACTCCAAATCTAATCGGAACAAAGAATATTTATGACCAAAATTTAAAATTAAGTATCTGTGCCCCTCACTGATAGCTGATTATTTAAAATTTCAATAGGACAGTTAGGGTAATGCTTTTGTCTTTGCTTTTCCTTCCTGGTTGCCCAACTGGATACTGGCCCTGTCAGCACCACTCTGCTGACAGAGACCTGTGTCCTGCTGTGGCCCTTCCTCATGAAAGCAAAAGAGACCAAGGCTTGGGCCAAGAGTCGTTGCCACCAATAGTCAGTGATGCTCACTGAGCCTGTTGTTGAGGACCACTTTAGAATTCACCCTCCACTTCCTACTTCATTCATGTCTGCGCACTTCCCAGCTGATTGCAAAGGACACCAATCCATCAGGAATTGGAAATCAGTAATTAGAGCAGAAGGGTTGAGGTCATCTTCAAGGACTTTTCTCAGCTATCACCCATGGCCAGACCATTCACTGCCTTTTGGTAGGAGTTTGGGAATGATCATGGACCAGATCCCTTGTGCCCGGTGCCTTCAAATTATTCTCAGTGACAAGGATTTGGGGTTCCAGGGAAAGCATTTGTCAAAGTCTGAGAATCTACTGTTTCCATTGTACCTTCCAGAAGACTTTGGGCCTTAGCACTCTACTTCAATTCCTTTTGTACAGGAACTTGTTACAGTTGACACATTGTGTCAACTTGAGAAGCTTAGGATATTAATCTGGCAACTCAGCAGGGAGTTAGGGTTCTTAAAATCCTCATCTTGTGTGAGAGGAAGACATGCGGATGGTGTGGGCACCACAGCTGCCCCTCACTGGGGTGGGGGGAGTAGCATGCCTCCAACATGAGAGGAAAAGAGGTGTTTTTTTGATTTTTTTTTCTTTTTTTGCATTTGCTGCTTTTTCTGACTTCTTCTATCTTGAATTATTGCCCTTGTACCATTCTACCTTGCCTTGGAACCAGCTGATTAGGGATGGGAATTTCCACAAACTGTGATCTAAATAAACCTTTCCTTCCTTAATTTTGAATGTCTGGAATTTTGTCTCAGCAATAGGAGAAATGTAACGAAGAAAGAACTGAAACCCTGTCAAGTTAGAGCGTAAGCATTTAAAAATTTGGTCTCTCCTCAGGATTAACTTGAGGCTTTGATCTCTGCTAATACTAATAGAGAAACTATGAATATTAGCCAAGCTGTAGAGGAAAATATTAACAGAGGAAAAACTAGCTTAATGCCTTTTTAAAACAATATTTTTTTTATTTTTTTAAAGAAAGTACAAATTAGAATTAAAACAAAAATTACAAAAGATACAGATTTTCACTTAATAAAATATGAATTTCACAGTATTTGTCGTAATACATAGTGCTGTCTTCCAGCAAGTTATTCATATTATCAGATATACACATGTAAAATTGAAAGAAAAAAGAAATGCATAAGAAATTAAGAGAAAAATTACAAAAGGAGACAAAACAGATTAAAGCATTATCTGCTTCTTTCCATAGACCAGCAGAAATGCACAGTACAGTTGTGCAAACCATCCTATTTATATACATAAATAAATCTCTTTCTCCACTCCCTTTCCTATCATTTGCTTCAATTCAGTAACTCCTTTTTGAAAATTTTCATTCCCTTTTGCCATTGTTGATTATACCTTTCAGATTCAATTCTTTCTTTCCTTTCATCTTTCTTTCTTTCTTTCTTTCCTTTCCTTCCCTTTCCTTTCTTTTTTTTTTTTTTTTTTTTTTTTTTTTTTTTTTTTTTTTTCTTTTGCATTTTTAGGGTAGGGTCTATAAGATGTTCAGGGTTTCACTACTAGATCAAACTCATAGTGATTTATCTGTTTACAGCCTCCCAAAAGTTGGAATTGCAGTTGTGCCTCAGTTGCTCTCTCAGCATGCCCCTGGGGCAAGGACAACATGGCAGGCCTGGGGATTGAATCCCTAGCTTTGCGCCTGCATCCACTAAGTTATTTTGCTGTCTCTCAGATTCAGTTTTTCTCTTTCAGGTTCTTACAAAAAGGAAACAATATGATGTTTACACGTGCAAGTCTGATTTATTTTACTTAAAGGTATGTTCTCTAGTTGCATCCCTTTACCAACAAAAGACTCAAATTTACCTTGTTTTATAGCTGAATGATATTCTATTGTGTCAACTTTTTATTTATTTGCTTATTTATTTGGTACTGGCTCTCACTATGCAGTTCTGGCTCACTGGTCCTCCTGTTTCAGCCTTCCCAGTGCTGGGATTACAGGTGCATGCCACCATGGCCTGTTTTGATGATCAGTAGGGCATGTGGTACTGGGAAACAAACCTAGGTCCTTGCACTCACAAGGCGCATGCTTAGACCACGGAGTTATGTCCCCAGCCTAAAAATCATTTTAAAGAGATTAATTTTTTTTTAAAAAAATGAAAATAGAGAATTTCACAAGATGAAAGAAAATGAACAATGATTGTTACAATACATATTGTTATCTTCAAGGCAGTTTTTCAGATTATCAGATCTAGGCATACAAAATCAATTACAAACAATTGAAAGGAGCAGTTAGCTGCAACACCCTTTTCTTTTCATTTTGTGTATTAGATATAGGGTCTCCCTGCACAGCTTGGACTTGCACTATGCCGCTTGAACTCATAGCCATCCTCCTGTTTTCAGCCTATCTAGTGCTGGGATTGCAGTCATGCACCACCATGCCTGTACTCAGTCATTGACTTAGTGTGCCCTGGGGCTGGGGCCTGTTTAGCATGTGGTGCCAGGGATCAAACCTTGGTCTCTGCACTTGCCAAAGCAGGCATTTAGTTCTCTCAGGTATCTTATGGGCCCTTGTAATACTCTGAATTAACTGATTTTTTTTTTTAAAGGAGAGCTATAGGGGCTGGGCACAAGTGCCTTCGTGGCAAGTGCAAGGTTTTGAGTTTGATCCCTGGTTAGGAAAAAAAAAAAAAAAAAAAAAAAAAGGAGCTACGTTGTTATCTGTGAGTTTGTATGCTCTTTTCCATGATCCAAACAAAAAATACCTTCAGCAGTTGAAAACATTGTCTAGATTTTCATAAATAATGTTGCTATCATTGATAATAAGGAAAGTATTTTGGAAATTACGAATTGTTTCACAAGTTAATCTTATTCCTGGGAGTAACTCTATGAAGTAGGAAACGTTTTTATCATATTAACAAATAAAACTGAGATTGAGAAAGAAGTTGTCATCTGGTCAAGATAAGACACCTAATATCTGAGTGACAGAATTTATTCAAAACCAGCCAAAGTAACTCAACATTCAAGGCTCTTGTAAAAACTCAGCCTTCTTTGAAATCACTCTGGTACATATGAATTCCCTTATTCCTGTAATACCCCAGAAAGCTGCTAGATACAGAACTCCTCGGTGGTCACTCACCGAGTGAGGAGTACTTAGGTAACACCCTTCATTGGATGTAGTTTACCCATAAGCTTTCAGTTTTATTCTGCGCATCAGAGATGTTTGCATAGATTTTTCTTTGGCTGTGCTGAAAAGTTGTTTTGTTGTAATAATAGTGCCTCAGGCCTAGGAGAATGAATCTGTTGAGATTCTGTCCTTGTGGTACTTTTTATGTACTCCACTTCTGAGACCAGTTAGGCTGATCTTTGGGACCCTTGTAGATTCCCACAAGCTGGAGCCATGATGCAGTCCTACCTAGACAGCAGCAAAGACCCAGTGTGTGCTCAGCCAAAGTTGGAGCAGAAAGAGAACACTTTCTGTACTCAGGCTAGTGCATAAATTAGCTATAATATTTTGGAATGGATGATTTATCTAACTGCATTAACAAGTAGGGTTTTAAGGGAACTGTATTAGCCTCTTCATATCTTCAGGGACTGTGACCCAGAGCTTGAAACTACTGGTTGAAAGCAATGGATCCAATAGACATGTGATTGCATGCCTAAGACAAAGTTTAATTCCTAGGCATAGGAATAAATTAACAATAGTAGCTTATACTTAAAACAGACTAATCACAACAATATTATAGTAATAGAAGTTCTGTGAATGGGCTCTCTCAAAGTATCTTCTTTCATTTTTTTCACTTAGATGAAGTACTTTAGAGTTTCTTTTTGGTGTATTCAGATTTCTGATTTTACCATGCTTGCTGGTTAGGGCTATTATGCAGTAAAATAAAGGTTACTTTCACACAAGTGCTACAAGGGCCAGGGATCTACCTGATAACCAAACAACTCCTAAGTGAGCAGCAGGTAGGCAACAGGTACAGTGTGGATACGTGGATCAAACAGGCATCTCCCCTCCCAGGTGGGATGCTACATCATGACGCTGTTCTGAACAGTATATAACTGAATGCTTACAAATTTATTTTCTTCCCAGAATATTCCATTCAGTATTTTCAGAACGCAGCAGAGTATCGGTAACCGAAACTAGAAATCAAAACCACAGGTAGAGGTGGAGGGGTTAGGGGAGTTCTATATAATTTAACAGAGAATCCAACTGATTATAGAGTAAATACACCTCTTTGGAGAGATTATTTTTTAGGTTTGATTTTATTACAATCTAAAAGAAATGTGTCTCTTCCGGTATTGCCTCTTTGAAGAAATTATGTGGTAAATCCAGAATCTGGCTCCAAAGCAAAGAAAGATGCTTTGTTTTTAAGGTGTTCTAACATTATCTAGACTCCAGACCAAATGGGTAAGTTTCCAGAAAGTAAAAGCAGGCCAATGTAAAGGGGAAAATACAAAAGGAACAGAAGGGAATCTTTCTTAGGAACCAGCTAACTGCAGGAAGGGGGCACAAGCAGTGGCTTGCTTTACTTGTGAAATCTGTTCACAAATAAAGGAAAAGCATGAGACTTCCTGGAAACATAAACGAATTCATTGTCCTCTAAAGCATGCTCCTCCTCAGAGAAAAGAAGAAATTTGAGTTCAGAGAAAAGAGACAAAACATCAGGACACTGGAGGCTTGAGTGCTGCAATTCTACGGTAGATGGAGACACTACCCTTAACATGCTTAACAGTTTCTTCCTTTTTATTGCATTACGCATTTTTCCATTAACTTAATCCTTCTTGCAGTCTTAGCCTTTGCCATTATTCTCTGCATGTACGTGAAGTTTGTTGTGAAATGCATTTTGTTTCATGGTTCAAAAGAAGGTAAATTTAAAAGATAGAAGGACATACTTGGAGCTACATGTCGGAACAGTAAAGGACACCAGCACACTCTGCCTCCCCCACATTTTTCCACATTTCTTTGTTGTACTGAGTTCTCTTTAAAGAATAATGAAATGTGAGCAACTTTGTTTGCTTTATTCGAAATACTAAAGAAAATCTTTTTCTCATATTATCTATATGAAATTTGTGTTAATCATCCCCTGTGCACAGAAGCTTGAATTACTGCATTACTGAATGCATGTGATGTGTGTGTATGAACACATGTCTCTCTCTCTCACACACACACACACACAAACACAGAAACACTCACACACACACACCCTTCAATATCCTAGCTTAATTTTATTTTCTTTCCATTCTAAGTCTTTTGCTTTTGTGTCTCTTGCTTCTTAGAAGTTTCCATCTTTTTCTGTCTTTTCCTTTTGTCTATATTTGATTCTATGTATTTTCTGCTAGCCTAATAGGGTCCACTCCGGGTGACCTTAGTGTCTCCTCCATCCGCCTGACAGCTGCTTGGATCAGCCAGTTTCGGCACATTCACATCACTTCAGACTGGGGAAAGCCTCTGAACGGCAAGAAGAGGTGGTGGCAGTAGCACTTAATATAGCACATTAAAAGCTTACTTAGACCAATTCACATTGTTTTTGCCTTTTGTCTTAAAATGTTTAGCTCATATCTTAAGAAATGGAAATTTTACTGTTGGACTTGGTCCTGTGCATTGCCCATGAAAGAAATTGGTATTATTATCAAAAGAATAAAAACATTGCCTTAAATTAATAAAATATCTTGAATTATTTCCCACCTTTGGATATCTGTAATTACTTATTTTTTCAACCAGACAAAAAGGCATTACCTGTGTAAGGTACAGCAGTTTTGCTAGGGGAGAATTTCTGAGAAAACTGAAAATAGGTTCTTTCATTTAATAAGCTGGATCAGATTTTAGCCTCAGGATAGGAACTAAATGAAAACTCTCTCCCTTTTTCCTTTTTCCCTCCTCCTTCTGTCCCTCTCCCTCCTCTATCACATTTTATTTATTCCTTCTAGTTACAAATTATTTCTCTGGTCAATTTCTTACCTTCCTTTTTTTCATGTGATAATACGTGCTTAAACCTGCCATCTGAGAGAAAATAACAAAGATGCCTCTGTAGACTTCATAGGAAAGACAACCACACACAGTCATTTCAGAGCTTTCTGTAGCCAGCTATGTCTCAGAATATGCAGCTTCTCTTGCCTCCTCTTCTAGCTCTCAGTGTGGCCAGAGGTATAGAATGTCAGCAAAAGGAGCTTACAGGTGGACCACCGTGGCTTGTTGCTGCACTTGAGGAGCTTGCTGCTGATGTAACACATACCTGCCTGGTGACTCTCATACATCTCAGCCATCCAGCAGCTGTTAAAGTTTGTAGACAACCTCTGGCAGGCTTCTAGATGTAGCTATAAGACTAACAGAAAATGCCTCTGCCCCAACCAGTGCACTTCAGTTTTTTAGTTCCAGTCGCTCTTGTCTCTTAGAAAGAGGTGCCCACTGTGACACATGCTAATCATTACGATGCAGAGTCTAAACTGATTCTCGCTCGACAAGCCATTCTGCCTCTGTACTTTCTGCTTGCCTTTTTCGCGTAAGTCCTAGACCAGCAGAGATCAGGGCCTGATATTTTGAGAAGGATCCTCATCATTGCCCAGTAGATAAATAACTCTGCCTCGAATCCTGGGTGTTGTTTTGGTATTTTTCTTGTCATTGCAATGGTAATAAAATTGACGCCAGAGTAGCATCAGCTCCTTTAACATTGAGAGTTATTGGTAAGGTTGCTAGGATGGTTAAATTGGAAAGATATAATGTAATAGCTTTAAATGTGATTTCCTTAGGATTTAATGAAAAAAATAGCATGATCACTCTCAAATGAGCCTTTTAAGGCAATATAATCAATGGTGTGCCAGATCTGGCTCCACTCCTGCTGGTGAGAGTTGATTATTACATTTTCAGGAATTTTGAAAGCTGGCTGTGAAATACAGACATTATTAAAAGTTAAGTTGGTAACATAAATTATATTAAAATGGTGATTAAACTCCAGCTCATTACTCTACTTTGTTTTACTATTGTATATACTTTTGAGGTTATCTAGATGTATTGTTTATGTAAAATTGAAACACTATATCATTTGCTATTGCATCTCTCTTCCGTACTGTGCTTTATGGTTTGAAGCTGACCATTGTGAATATATTTATACCACAGAGATTGGTCAAAGTTATTCAAAGCTTTTTCTTTGCTTTAGAGATTTGGCAGTTAAAGCAACACAATATAGTATGTAATAAGCACTTAGAAAGCCAAGAATTCTTAACAGGGATAAAGGTAGCAAGATTTTACCATTTTTGATTCTAGGACATCTAAAGTTGGGTAAATATTTGGATTACTTTGATACCTGCTAAATGCTAGGAAGAGAAATCCTTTTATTGTTCTCAGTCTATCCTGTCTCCTTTCAGTGAAACCTCTGTAAATTCCATATCCACCATCTCTACCTTCTGTCCAGTTCATTGTGTAGCCAATTTACTAGATTTCAGGATTATCTGCTTATAAATTTCATAATTCACTAAAGGGCTATGTTGCCTCAAATTATATTACACTGAGAAATTCCAAGTTATCTTCTGCTCAAGTGTGATTGGCATTCAGGGTGGTAGAAGGGCTCGAAAATGTGGTGTGAAATTTGGAGCTGGTGTGAGTGCAGAATGGTCCTGATAGAAACAGCAAGCAAGCAGGTGACATCTGTCATGTGTGGTACAAGGAAGTCCAGTTGTCTATACAAGGATCGCTCCACCTCTGTGTCATTGTTAGGGGTGGACTGTGGCTTGGACACTTTTACTGAGTAATAATAATAACAAATAAAAATACACTTCAAAGGGATATTCTGATTCACTTTCTGGGAATCCTAACAACTCCCAAACACATGATCGTCACTGATTTTCCACAGTTATCAGTAGAATCATTATTTTCTTTTTTCCTTTTACAAGGTAACTTAATGTGTTTAAAAATGTTTGCACATAATATTAACATTCAAAGATAAGATGTCTCTACTAATGGATACACTTAGTTGTAGGACAGATACTTTCTCTGGGATTGTGCAGATCCTAGGTTTGCTGTAAAAATTGACTTTGATATTCAATGTCAACTCTAAAATTGGAATTTAGTATTTACTTTAGGCAAAACATCATGCTAGTATGTTTATATAAGATATTTTATTTGAGTTCTCCAAGATCAGTATTATTTTTTAGGTCTTTGTGGATAAGGACACTAGAGAATAAAATGAATGATTTTCTTCCAAGGTCCTGCAGCGAGCTGGCAAAAGAACTAGAACCCAACATTCTATACCACCTCCAACAAGCCAATAGTTCCAGCTGTAGATGCCATATATTCTTCTCAACTTAATCTCACTCATGGGAAAATGCAGTGAAACATTGCTTGCAATAGAAAGTGTGTACTCTGTATCTATCATTCTAATGAGGGGTATTTGGAAATTTTCTTTCTCTAGGTAGGGATTCAAGAATCTAAAACCATAGTAGAAATATGCAGGAGACATATAAAAGAACCCCGTATCTTTGCTTTCTGACTCTTATGATCAATAACCAATAATTTTGCATCATAAGTAACTGGTCTAAAATATAAAGTCTCCAGACTTCACTCGGCTGCTTAAAGTTTAAAATGTAAACATTGGCTTGTTTCTGCATGACATTTAGTGTTTCATTTTCTACTGCATGGGTCCTTGCATACCAGGAGCAATCTGAAGGCAGGTTTCTACAGAGACAGAAGCCAAATACATTTGAGGTGTGAATCAAAAAATCCTTCCACCTTAGCCCATGGGGCCCAAATGTATTGGGTATGTTTAAAAAGATGAAACTTCAAAGAAAAGCATAAATGTGAGGACTGCATAGGCCCTGATTCCATATGACTGGAATGACATTTCTAGAGTCTTCTTGGAGCAGAGTGTTTAGAATTTAAATCTTGGCCTTGTTTCAAAAGAAACAGGTCTTATCTGTTATTTAAAGTCACTTTCTCACAAGTAAGGAGTGGATTGGGTATATTGTGAGAATGGAAATTTTCTGGCTTCATGTATTTTTGATAACTCTATGCATATTCCTATGTATTTTGAGGTATCATATAGAATTTTAATTCTCTAAAGAAAAACAAGACCCTCCAAACACCACCTGATTATTCTTTTCTGAGTCAGTCGTTCCATGAGCAATGTTCTGGTTTTCTTATTGTATAACTTCTGACTGCAAAATTTGGCAACTTGGAACAGTCATTTAATTTTGCTTACATTTTTGTGGGCCAAGAATTTTAAAAGGGGGGCTGGGGAGATAGCTCTGAGGCACAAGTGCCTGCTGGGCAAGTGCAAGGTCATGAGTTTGAACCCTGGTCCCACAAAAAAAAAAAAAAAAAAAGAATTTTAAAAGGGCTTCAGTAAGCCCTTCTGAAGCCCTTCTTGAGAAGTTACTTCACAAGTAACTTCTTGTGAAGTTGCAGTCAGATGTTGGGTGGGGCTGGTGCTAGTTCAACCTTATCTGACCTCTGTAGAGAGAAGATCTGAGAGGCTGAAGGAGCAGGCGTGGGTTCTGGAGGTCTGGGTTTGAAATTGCCAGAATATTATTTCTATAAACGAGGGAAGTAGGAGGCTGAGTTATATTCCAGGGAAACAGAATCCATCCTTTCTTGAGGATTGCTGTGCAATCACTTTGAAGGGTTATGGAGGAGGAAACTAAAACCTATTTACAAAATAACTAATTATAACAGTTAACCCTTGTGTAGTGTTTACTTTGAATTGAAACTATTCTAAGCATGATACATATGTATATAGATATACCTATATGTCATTTGACCATCAAAGCAAATGAAACACTTACTGTAGTCACTTCTATTTATATTGTACTGATGAGAAGAAACACAGAACACATATTGACTTTCTCAGAATCAGGGATGTCTTCAGTGGTGTTCAGACTCATGCAGTCTAGCTCTACCCCTTGTATTTGCAGTTACTAAATTGTACTGTTAAAATGTTTTATTTTATGAGTGACACTATTTCAGCTAATTGTGGAGTGTTGACTTTTATTTATAAACCAGCGGTCAAATGCCACCACTGTGCCAATTTTGGTTAGTGCTGGCTACCTATGCCCCAAGACTGACTTTCTGAACTGTTTTGTCACTCAGTGGCCATGTATGCAAAATCAGCTTCCACCCTGACTAAGTATGTTTTATTTCATGCTGAAAATAAAGATAGTAGGGATCAGTCAGATAGCTCTGTGGACTAACGTACCTCCTTAGGCAGAGCACAGCGGCCAGGGTTCCATCCCCAGTCTTCTGTGCCAGCCCTGCTCCCAGGGCGCGTTGAGACAGCAATTGAGAATGGGCGTGGTGGCATGCGCCTGTAATCCCAGTGCTTGGGAGGCTGAAAATAGGAGCATCACTGTGAATCTAATCTGTGTGGCGAGACCCTATAGAACCTGTATACCCTATACTAAATACATTAAAAAATAATAAAGGCAATATAGAGAAGAGATTTAGTTCTTGAATTTTAGACAGAAGAGCTAGGTGACTACTGTCTCAATTTTTGTTATTTACCAAATGGTGATGTCAGATTGAATGACTCCTGGTTATACAACATTCTAAAATGTAAGTTTCCTTAGCATCATGGTTGTGTATGGATTCAAAATTACTGAAGGGTGGACTATAAAGTTAAGGAATGCACTACTAATTGACCACTTTTCCGCTTTTGTAATCTTCTTTAACTTCTTCATGTCTTAAAGTACTTCCTTCTGCAGCTCCTACATCAGATAAAGTGCTGATAACTAAAAATTAACCATTGCCTTATAAAGCATAGTGTAGAGGGAACAATATATTCATGTAGCATGCTAGTGGACACTTGACCAGACATTTTAATGATAATTCCTTTAAAAGCATAATAGTAATAATAATAATATTGGGCAGTGAAATGAAGAAAAGTAATCCAAAGAAGAAATGAAAAGAAAGGGAATGGTATAGAGAGAAAATGAGAAACCATAGAACTGACTCACAGTGACATCTGCTGGGCTATGCCATGGCTCTATTAGCTGAGTGCTTGGTACTTTCCTTGGCCTCAGGACTGCGGGCAAGTGCTGTTGTCCTCTGGGGAAATGCAAAAAGACATCTGTTCTTCTAGTCAATCCAGCCAGAAGAAACTCCAACAGAGAAGCTACTGCCTGGCCGACTTTTGATGGTGCCTTCCATGCTTCTTAGAAACATCTAGATTCTCTTTTTTTCTTGGAACTTATTTTAAAAGGAAAATAGAGAACTAATCTTTTAGCTGAAGAAATATAGGCAGAATGGTAGTATGGAGAGGAAAAAGGAGCATCTACTAAGAGATTAGAGAAACCCTTACGTAGCTCCTTGGCATTTGACTCACTGAGACCTGATTTACCCCACTGTGGATGTGAGATTAACAGCAATTCTGAACCTCTGGGTCACAACTCCAGCGGGGGTTGAATGACCGAAACACAGGGGTCGCCTAAAGCCATCAGAAAATATATATTTAAACCCATGCTATGCCATGGTGAAATGTTATTTATTGGAATTAGTGTTAGATATTTCTCAACATACAATTAAATATTGTTTTGTGATTAATCACTATGTTTAAATTATGTTTGATTTGTAGCAATGAGGATACATAATGCATATCATGTATTAACATTCTGAATCATAACTGTAGCAAAATTACAGTTTTGAAGTAGCCACCAAAACTAGGTTTTGGTTTGGAGTCACCACAACATGAGGAACTGTATTGCGGGGTCACGACATTAGAAAGGTTGAGAACCACTAGGTTAGAGCAAGGCAGGTAGAGGATAGGCCTCTCTGGTTATGGCCCCACATGAAAAGTAAAACCAGAGGCTGGGGAGAGAGCTCTGCAGCACAAGTGCCTGACTGACAAGTGCAAGGTTGTGAATTGGAACCCCCGTCCCAACAAAAAAAAAAAAAAAAAGAAAGAAAGAAAAGTAAAACCATTTCTTGAGATTTCTGATCTGGATAAAGCAATGAAAGTATAATTTCTCTAGCATGGCATTCTGAACAGAACGTTTAACATTAAACATGTTTTACTCAGTGTAGTTATAATAGTTAATTTCTGAAATTGTAACTATTAGTTCTTGGTCACCTTATATTTTGCCTTCATTATACATGATCAAAAATCCTGGGGAGTCAAAAACAGTTAACTCCCAGACTCATATGTGCTTGCATAATCTGTGCAGAGGAGCACCTGAGAATTTAAAAGCTAGTCAGAATAAGCTGTGTCCAGAGAAGAGAAGAACAATGAAAAACTGAACCCAGAGGATTGCTGCACTCGAGGGAGCAAAAATCTGGGGCCTTCAGAGCTGTTCTGTTTGTCTACTGGACAAAAAAAAAAACCCCATCACATGTCCTGTGAATTTACGAAGAAATATCCCTCTTCATTATGTGTTGGGAAGGAAAAAAAATCTCCAATGCAGGACTAAAACTCAAAATTGATGCTATATTCAAGTATGGAATACCAATTCACATTCAGTGTAAAGGCATGAATTCTAAGCTGGTGCATGAGAAACATAATGACACAGCACAGATGTCAGCAGGTGCAACAAGCCCTGGGATTAGTAGTCTAACAACTAGAGATAGTATGTTTCTACGATGACAGCAGAGGAAAGCAGGTGGAGAGATTCCACAAAGACAAGAGGCAGCAACAACTTGAGAAATATTTTGGGAGAGAAAATAATAACTGAAATTAAAAAATTAATAGAGACTTCCATATTGGGAAAATACAGTTCAGATACTCTCCTTTTCTTTTACTTCATGTTGCTAAAAGCTCCAAGATACATTAAGATATAACTCTGAAGGGTGGAGAGAAAGCAGAAGTGTTAGAATCCTTGAGGCCCCAAGAGTTCCATGGTGGTCTGTTTCTTAGGATTTCTTTTTTTTCCCCTGTGTGTAACTTAGAATCGAGGCTGAAGAAGTTGACAGTGTTCACAATCAAAGCACTCCAGTGCCGTTCTCTCTGCCTAAAAGGGCAGCTTAATAAGACCGAAAACTTTTAAACAACAGAAACTCCACTGCAACCAAACACTGCCCAACAAAATTGTGTGCATACCTCTACCTCACTTCTAAAGGACTCATAGAATCTTAGATTTCCACCCTGGGAAGCGCTCCCAATTTCTCTTCTCACCAAGGCTGTTTTCAAAAAACAGTTCCGATTTGCTAATAATAAATGCTGGAAAAGCTGTGGGGTAAAAGGAACCCTTTTCCCCTGCTGGTGGAAATGTAGACTGGTACAACCACTAGGGAAATCAGCGTGGAGACTCCTCAAGAAAACTAGGAAAACCATTCAATCTAGCTATTCTCCTTTTGAGAATTTTCCCAGAAGGACTGAAAACATCCTACCACAATGATATATGCACACCCGTGTTTATAGCAGCACAATTTGTCATAGCCAAACCTTGGAAGCAATGAAAATGCCCATTGCTTGAGGCATGGAAGAAAAAGATATGGTATTTTTATACAACGAAGTATTACTCAGCAATAAATAAAGACAACTTAAAGCCTTGTTAGGTAATTGTATGTAACTAGAGGCAATCCTCATAAATGAAATAAACCAGACCCACATGTGTAAACAGCATATTGTCTCCCTAGTGTAAGAATCCAAAAGAAGAAATAAATCCTGAAAGGTATAATAGGTATAGTAAAACAGAAAGAAATGGAATTTAAGGATCAAACAACAAAGAGGAAAGAAGGTAAGAAAAAAGGTAGTGGGAATTATGTATATAGGGTGACTGAGGTGATTGTACTAAAAATCTCCATCTATCTTCTGAAAACAGCAGTTTATGTGTAAAATTTTGACCTTGACTAACTCTGTATGCTGATATCTGTGATCCAAGCAACTGCATTGAAGAGAGCAACGTGTAATATAAAAACAGTGTTTGAATACCTGACATCTAAGTTTTCTAAAAGTTATTATTTCTAATGGCACATCAATTATTACTATATTCTCTTTAAAACAATAAAAAGGTAAAAAAGACAAGAACAAAAATTTAAGGTTTCCTGAAAGAAAGTGGTAATATCCAACCATATGTCCAATCTTACATAACTGTATCTGTTAATCTAAGGAACAGATTTAATGATAAAATAGATAGTATGCCAACCATTGTTAATCAGCTACTCTTGGTTTGAAAATATGTAACATATGTATTATCATATGTTCTCTGTTTCTTTGTTTCTGATTTTTGTTTTTGCTTTTACTTTTCAAAGTTAAATTCAATTTAAAAAAAAAAAGAAATTGAGGAAGAAAATTCCTGAAGAAAATAATGTCTGAGGGCTGGAGAAATAGCTTGGTAGTCTTAAGTGCCTGCTTGGCAAGCATAAAGACGTGAATTTGATTCAGAGTGCTGCATGCTTGGCCACTGTGTAGCCACTGAGACCAGGGTTATTGATGGGCATATGAAATCCCAGTACTGGGCAGGCTGAGATAGAAGAATCACTACAAGTCCATGCTGAGGAGACCCTATACCACATCAATCAATCAATAAATCAACCAACCAACCAATGAAAAATGAAAATATTGTCTGAAATGTCACCAAAGTTGTCAAAATACATAAACTTGCAGAATAAAACAGGTGGGCAAACTCCAAACAATAGTCTCAAGACACAGCATTATAAAAGCTTAGAAAATTAAAGATAAAGAAAAAATTCTTGAAATCAACTGTAAGAGGAAAAAGAGATCTTACTCAGGTATAAAACAGGATAAATTTGAGTCTTTTGTTGGTATATGGATGTAACTAGAGAACACTTTCTTAAGGGAAATAAATCAGATCTACATGTGCAAACATTGCATTGTCTCCTTAGTGTGAGAACCTGAGAGAGAAAATGGAATCTGAAGGGTGCAATAGATACTGGTAAAAGGGAAATAACTTATGCAAAAGGAAAGAGTTACTCAGTTTAGGGAAAGGACAGGAAAGGGAGTATGGGAAAGAAATTTATCTACATATGTAAGAAGGATGGTTTAAATAACTGTACTGAGCATTTCTGCTGGTCTATGGAAGGGAGCAGAGAATAATTTGGTTCATCTCATTTTTCTCAATTGTTTGTAAAAAATTTTACAATTTTTTTTTTTTTTTTTTTTGTGGGACCAGGGTTCGAACTCACGACCTTGCACTTGCCCAGCAGGCACTTGTGCCTCGGAGCTATCTCCCCAGCCCCCTACAATTGTTTGTAAACAATTTTTCAATTGTTTTATCTTAATTTCTTATACATTTTCTTTCATATTTTTGTTCTTTTTTTTTAGTTTTACATGCATGTACCTGGTAATATGAATAACTGGTTGGAAGACAATACTGTATATTACAACAAATACTATGAAATTCATACTACTCTGTTACTTGTAATTTTTTTCTGGTTTAATTCTCATTTGTACTCTCTTCAATAATATATAAAAACTGAAAAATGGAGACCTTTAGTTGAGAAAGAAATTTGCAAATGATCTTTCATCAGAAGCCCCGGGGGCAGCATGAGGGCTTCCAGCATATGCAGGGGCTGTGAGCAGGGAACACGTGGACCCGGCCATGACACCGTGGAAATGCCCTTCAAGATGGCAGTGAAGTAAGGCCTTTATCACATGAAGGAATTTTTTTTTTTAATCAACAGGACTTATCTTAGAATAGCTAAATGAAATTCTCTAAATAGGAATGAAAACTGTAAAAAATTGTTAAAATGATCGAGTTGGAAAAACCAGTGGAAGTTTACAGTACCTTTGTCTCTTGGTCTTTCTTAATTATGCTTTATAGTTGAGGTGAATATTATAAAAATTTTTGAAATGGTTATAAATGCGTATGGAAATCTATTGCAAAGTATTATACCAAAAGTGTAGTGGATACATGCACAAAAATCAGAGAAAGCTTTCCATGTTGTAGTACAACAGATAAAATTATGTACCCAGTAGACTGCTATAAGTTATACATCTGTAGCAAAATGTCTCAGTGATGGTGAAAGTTGTGCTTTTCTTTTCAGGTAAAAGACATTAATGTGTGAGTTTGTTTTTCTAAAATAAAATTTCAGTATTTAGGTCTAATTGTAGCCTTGGCACTTTGAAGTAAATAAGTGGGTTTTTGGCTATAGTTTTGGTACCCAATCTCTAAAAGTTTTATCAGCACTGGTCTAGATCAATAAACAAATCACTATGTGATTGGAATCTCTCAAACACTAGAAAAATATTTAAGTAATTCAAAAGAAGGCAGGAAAAATTGCAGAGACATAAATCTTACAGAGAGAAATAGAAAACAAAATTGGAATGTCTGATATGATTCTTATAAATAATTGTATTAAATACAAATAACATGTCAACAAAAGGATATAAGCAATTATAGTGGAATTCAAAAATGATTTATCTATATTGTGTCTACAAGAAACTTATATAAGTGACCTAACAAAGGTAAAGATTTAGCCTGTAAACATTAATAGACAGTAGGGCAAGCTGTTAGTGTCAAAGTAGACTTTATAGTAAAGTAACTATGAGTAACATGGACATTATACGATTATAAAAGAGTCAACTCATCAGCAGGACAGCAAAACTAAATGTGTATGCAAAATTGAACAAGATCAAGAAGAAATAAAAATATCCATAATTACATATGAAGACTTGAATGCAAGTCACTTAACCAATCAAATTGACAAGGCTTTAGATAATCTCAACATTGCCATCAATTTATAGAATCTAACTGACATCGCCAATATTTATTTTTTCCCAATATATATCCAAGTGCTCCAGCATCATTTGTTGAAAGGTATATTTTTGCTCCACTGACTTGCTCTTATGTTTTGTATTAAAAATTCATTTTAGAACACTTTTATATTTCTATTCCTGAGTTCAATCTCTCTCTCTGCATATATATATATATATATATATATATATATATATATATATATGTAATGAATTTGAGAGACTTAATGTCTTGAATACACTGAGCCTTTGAATTTATGAATATGACACATTGCTTCACTTATTTAGATCTTACTTGATTCTTTTCTTGCCAACGTTTTGTAATAGTAAAGATACTTCTATCTAAATGTTTCATTTTTATATTTTTGAGTCACTATAGGTGACATTTTATTATTACTATTGGCATTTACACATTTATTGCTAGTACACTGGAACAAACTGATTTTTATATGTCTTATTGTTGGTGAACTAGTTGAGTTCACATATTAGTTCTTGAAACTTTTGCAGTTTCTGTATGACTTCCTACATAGGCAAACATGTCCTCGGTAGAAAGATAACTTTATGTCTTCTGTTTTGAACTAGTGATTTTATTCCTTGTGTTTGCTTATTGCACTGGCTGAAGCTTCTAACACAATTACTAATAGGAGTGAGAAGAGCAGACTCCCGGCCTGTTCCCAAACTGAGGGGTGAGTATTCTGCCAAATACCAGTGAGAATGCTATCTCCAAGGGCTTTTTTCCTAGGAAATCTATATCAAGTTGATACAGATCCTTCTGCTGTTCATCTTTTAAGTTTTATTTATTTATTTTTTTCACAAGAATGGGAATGGACACTTAACTAAAGGAGTGATAATATTTTTGGTTCTGTTTATACTTTTGAATTACATTATTTTGTCAAATTTGTAAACATAATTTAATTTTTAGATCTTATTTTTCCTCTCATTGTTCCTTATTTGTTAATTTCTTTTTTCTTTGAAAAGACTTTTTTTTTTCCATACCGGGGATTGAACTCAGGACCTTGCACTTGCCAGGCAAGCACTTATTCCACTGAACTCTATCCCTGGCAAAAAACATTCATTTTTTTAAAGAAGTTTTCTAACATGATAATTTAGTTTCATTTAAATTACTTTTTAAAATTTGTATTTTTTATTTAATAGATTTCAGTATTTGATGATTACTATTTAAGAATGAAGTGCTGAAAGGTGTTTGAAAGTTCTTTACATTTACTTTTATGGCTAACAGAAATTCTAAAATCGATAATAAAAAGTTAGAAATAAAATTTATAGAATGACTAAGAACATTCAATACAGGAAAAATGATAAATTTTATTAAGCAAAGCATCACGGTTCACAATTATTTTCTTTCTCCTTGCAGGACTTTATACTTTTCTGCATGACATTTGATTTGTCTGCTGCTTTGTGCCCAGCTGCCTGTGCTGCACTGGCTGCGTGTGATGGGGTGGCATGTCTTGGTCAATGGGACATGATATTTGACATAGCTTAACAAAATACTCAATTGTATTTGCGTCATTTCACAATGTCTCTCTAGCTCCTTCTACCACCATAAGAACAATCTTTCAGAGATTTTAAAATCTTTCTGACTCTGGATTCTGGAATGAAGTCATCCATGGAGTTAGTTGAGCCTAGCCTACGCTGAGTGACTAGGAGAGCTCGTGCGAGCCGTGAGTTTATTGCAAAGTGAGCGAAGAACTAAGCGCCCGTCCTCTGAGGGTGCTCATGCACTAGGGCTGTGGATTACAAAAGGAAAGGTGGCCTGCTGTATTCCTTATGGTGATATGACGCTGGAGTAGTACCTGCCTGGGTGAGTGATGTGCAGTGCTGCGTCTATGAGAGGTGGACATGCAGGGTAGAAAGCTGAGGAGGGAAGACACACCCCAGGAGGGGTGACACCAACCAGCAGACCTGTAGCCTTATGGAACTGAAAGAAGAAAGGGGGAACTGCGCCCACTTTTGAGAGCTCAGCGCTGCCTGAGTATACTGTCCTTTGCTGTCTCCAGGGTTCTGTTTTCTTCACCTTTGCAATGGAGTTTCACACAGTATGATTGCTCTCTATAGAGCTTCTCAGCCTTTGATGTTGGGCCTGTGCTACATTCCTCTTCCATTTTATTTTTATTTATTTATTTATTTATTTATTTATTTATTTATTTGCTACTACGTCTCACTATACAGGTTGACCTCACAATGGTTCTCCTTTTTCTGCCTTTCCAGCTCTTGGGTTACAGGCATGCACCCCCACACCTGGTTTTGGCAGCCTGCATGGTACACCTGGTGTTCTAGGGCTGGCATGGCATGAAGTACTAGGGATAGAACTCAGGTCTTTTAGCTTTCCAGACAGGTGCTTGGTCTGCTGAGCTGTTATGGTTTGTGTCTAGTTGTCCCCCCAAAGCCTCATGTAGTCATGGGGCGGGGACTTCTAGAGTTTGAGACTATCTCATGATCCACTGGGATTATGTGTTTTAGTATTGCTGAGTTTGTGGATTTTAGTACTGCTGGGATTACGGTGTGGTCTGAGATGGATATCCTGAGGCAGAGATCCTGAATGTATTATAAGACAGACAGACAAACTCCTTCTGTTGTTCTCTGTTTTCCTGGTTGGTCATTTGCCTCTGTCTCCCTTTTGTTGCTGTTCCACTGCTGTGAACTGGATGCTCTCTTCCCTGTTCCACTCAGCCTTGGAGCCAGCCAAATATCGACTGAAACCAACTGTGAGCTGAATAAACCTTTCCTTCCTTCGCCTTGGGTGTCAGGTATTTATCCCAGCACCTAGCGAAGAGGAGCTGACACATGAGCTATCTCTACAGCCATGTCTCCTCTTGTTCCCTCCATCTTCTTGGGCCTCCTGCAGCCTCCAGCTCTCCAACATGCAGATAGCCCTTATGGATTTTCCAGGCTTTTCCAGTAAGCCTCCCTAATAACCCTCCTGAATAATTGTATAATTTTCTATTGATTTTATGTTTTTAGAGTACCCTAAATGATAACTGAAAAGCAGATCTTCTAATCTTGAGTTGTCTTCTCTTTATGTACACTGACCCTGAGTAACCATATTTGAACTCTGGCTGCTAAAATACCTTGGACTCCAAGTACATATATTTGCTGTACTGTCATGTTCCATCCCTAACTCAAAGGTGGTTCACCTCATGACCTTTATCAAAATTTTCCTTTCCATGCATATCTAAATAAATTTGCATGATGTAAGTAGCTCAAAATTACTTCCCATGTCATTATTTATAATATTTACTTCACTGTTATACAAACATTTATCTATGTATCTTTTTACCACTATATCTTGTGTTTATCTTGTGCTTTCAAGAGAGGGAATTTCTAATCTCCAAATTGTGATATAAGTTACATATAATACAGAGTTCTGTTGTTTGATCATTTACTGAAATAATGTAATGGAATAGTATATGTAGGATTAAAATATAGTTCATTGGTTCTAAATAAATGAATTTATTTTTCCCAGTTCTGCACAGTGAGCAGTCCAGGATCAAGTCATCTGGCATGCAGTGTGCCACAAGGTCCACTGAGTGGCTCACTGTGATCTTCTCCTTGTGTTCTCACATGACAGAGGCACCCAGAATGAATATGATTTGTTTAGGAAAAGAAAACCACCATTTAAAACATCCTCTATGAGAACACATAGAGAAAAAATTAAAAAAAAACTAGTGTGATTGTAAGATAAAAATTTATTTTCTACTTGAGTACAACAGATAACTTTCAGTTATAGGATTCAAAATCAATTCATGAATTTCTATTTATTTTTCCTTTTAAAGGCTCTCTAATTTTGTAGAAATTTGTTTTTGAAAAAGGAATATAAGGAAAGAGGAAGGAAGGTAGGCATGTATTAAAAACGTACAAATTAAAATGAATGTTAGGCATTTCCTTTAGTTTTGTTTAACTTTCTTCAGAATATCTCATGATATACAAAGTTTTTTTTTAAAAGAGCATGGTAAATGCTTAAGAAAAATCAGTAAAAGACCCTTCAGTTCCTCTTGTAATACTCGCCCAAAAGACACTTGTGTTTCCATTCTTGCCAGTTTCTGCAGAAGTTCTGAAAGTCTGGCTTTGTGTCTTCATATAGCTATCTTGAAGATCTTAATTGATAAAGAATGTTTATGGCGGGTCTGGGATGATGGCTCAGTAGAATAAGCACTTGCCTGGCAAGCACAAGAACCTGAGTTCAAGCCCAGGTTCTGCAAAAAAAAAAAAAAAAAAAAAAAAAAATGTTTATGGCAATTCCTGACAAATAGAAATATCACAGTGTGTGCTCATCTTTATTCACTAGAACTGGCCCCATGTGACTCCTGCTTCTTCCATGAAGTCAAAATGACTTTGAGAAGTGAGCATTCTGAAGCTACAACTGTAGAATCTCTGGAAGAGGACTTCAAAAACTATTTCAGAAAAGGAGGAGGAATGATAAGATAATTGTGTTCAAGCAAAGAGAAGTTTCCTGAGGGAAATTAGTGAGTTTTTTTTAATATTAAATTCACTGTGATACGGATCACTCTTCATATCTGTAGAGATAGATTTTTTTTTTTTAAATAGAAGTTAAACCAGGCGTGGTGGCTCACGCCTGTAATCCCAGCACTCGGGAGGCTGAGGCAGGAGGATTGGTGCGAGTTCGAAACCAGCCTGGGCTACAAAAGTGAACTCAGGACCAGCCTCAACTGCATAGCGAGACTCTGTCTCAAAAAGGCAAAAAAAAAAAAAAAAAAAAGAAGTTAGGACACTTACACTGGTCCACTCATCTAACAATGAATGGAGCCAGCTTTGAGCATATGTTGCCTCTTTTTTTTTATCTTTTGGTGATTTATTCTGTCATTGCCTTTAGTGTCCTCACTCCTCAGCATACTGGGAAGTCCTTACACACATTTATATCCCTGTAGCAGAGGAAGAGTGACAGAATACGGTGATATGGAAAGTAGCTATCACCATGCTGGTAAAGAATTAGCCTGGAACACTGAGAATATGGCTCCCGCTTCTTTGGTGGATGCTTGGCACTATACTCCCCAGATTCTTAGCAGTCAGCCTGAAACTTGGTACCTTCACCGAACCATGGGTTTGAGTGTTTGAAGTATGAGAGGGCTTCTCAAGCAGACAGAGTGAGCTAATTTTCAAGCATTAATAACATGTCCATTTCTATTTTCTTTCTGTCATCTCTAGGAATGTATTAAATGCTCACTGGCCTGCAACATTTAATTTGGATAAAACAAATCTATGTCTGTAATCATGGAAGCCAAAACCATTCATGAGAAAATCAGAGCTGTGTTTTCACTGCAGGAACAAGGAGGGTGGTTATGGCTTAAAATATTTTATAACAGGATCACAACTGGATGATTATTAGAACAGAAATGTGTCTGGAAATTTGAATGTATTGCTTGATTTTATATATTCCTTTTTAGAAGTGATCTAGCATTCTCAATTGTTTTAAAAATAAGTTTTACATTTTAATTGTTGTACCTTGTTTCTTATACTTTTCTTCTGGTTATCTCTCTCCAATAGGCACTCATGAAGCAAGAGAAAGGGGAAGGGAGTTGATTGGTGGTGATGCAATGTTTGGTCTGGTCCTTTCCAGTAGAAACTGTGCCCTTCCTTTTCAAACACATCATAATATTATGCTTACCCAGTTTTACTCACTAGAGAGTGATATTTAAGTATATTAAAATATTTTTTTTACTGGTTGTATTAGCCTTCACATTGCTGGTACATAGTATCTAACTTAGGATGTCCTTGAAGTAGGAGAACTTTATTTGGCTCTAAGTTGCATAGTTTCAGTGGGTTACGTCTGTGCTTAGTCCACTCTAATGTATAAATGACATAGTGGAGGAAATTACTCATGTTATGGACCAGGAAGTAGAGAAAGAAGAGTGGATCTGAGGTGGAGGGTGGGGCTGTTCCAAGTCACCCCCCAGGGACAGCCCTTTCCAACTAGGACCCACTTCTGCACAATAATGATTGGGGTTAATTTAGATCTAAGCCATAGTATTTGTACCTTGATTTCACTGATTTAATATAAACTGAGTACTCATTGTCATTGAGTGCTTTTGGACCTTATGAGAAGAAGGATAAGATCTGCAAAGTCTTTACTTTTGGAGGGAGGGAAGGAGGGAGGGAAGGAAGGAGGGAAGGAGGGAGGGAGGGAGACAGAGAGACCAGCATTTCAGACATGATGAAATAATGGCTTTTAGACAAGGTAATCAAAGAAAAGATAAAATTAAATTTAAACTGAGTCCCAAAATTGTGAGAAGACATCACAGGAAGTGCTAGAAACAGAGGACCCAGTAAAAAATGTTAAAGATTCTAAAAGGAGCAAAGAAACCAGTGGCTCTGGATTTCACAAAACCAGAGCAATGGGAATTCAACTGCAGTTCAGACCATTTATAGAGATGTGCATGGGGAGGACTTTGCATGTTATTCTAATTGCCACGGGGAATTCACTGATGTTACTTACTAGGGGAGGAATGCAATGATAAAAATAAAAAAAATGAGGTTGTGAAGTCCAACTGAAGCTTTGTATTGTTTTAAAGAATCAGCTGTAATTTTGATCTATAGTGCAGCTGTTTTGTGCATCTTCTCTTCCACATCCCCTTTTCCCTCTAGAGATCCTGTGGTTTGACTTAATGATTATGTTACGGAAAGAAGCAAGCTGCGTGGAACCCCTCTGGCCTTGTAGTTGTCCTGCATATGTCAGTCCAGTACGATGCCAGGTGGCAATTGAAATAAGCACAGTGTCTCAGTTCAATCACTGAAGCATTTTCTTCCTGCTGGGGGGAGTGCATGGCAAGTGTATTTGATGAATTGTGCAGTTATTCACTAAGTGGCAACTGTGGCTATGTAGGAGCTCAGATAGAGCTACAGGATGACAGTCCCTTGGGCGGGCCTGCTCAAGAGTCACAGACCACGGATTCCTTTGCAGCCCGTGTTCCTCAGCAATAGTACACTCTCACAAGTTTGTTGGCAGGACCATGAGGCCCTCTGTCCCAGAGCAACGGGTTTCTATGATAGCTTGTCACTGAGTTAAAGCTGCATGAGTAAAACAAAAAGACAAAATAATGTAATATTTACTCCTCTTTATCTGAAAGAAAATGATACCTGGGTGAATTGCATGCAGAGTATATCATTCTGAGATCGCCTGGAAGCAGCAATTTGCAGAGTTAAATTCAGACTTCAAGTTCACAGCATCTGATTTGTGGTTGCTGTTTCCATGGTTATTGAACTTCCATTGATTCAGCAAACCACTGAGCTACAGTAAACCTCTATTTGAAGATATTCGAATATCTGTCTCATCCTAGATGTGATTCTTTTCATCAGTGATGTATAGTTCTACAAAACTGAAATATTTATCTACAATTGTGCAATTTTGAAAATTTAAACCTTTTCTTTTAAATCTCTATATATGGAATCTTGGCAAAGTAGTAGTCCCTTTAACACTACAAGGTGAAAAATAAATATGTTAACCAATTTTCCTTCTGAGCTGGCTGGCAGGCAGGCATGATTGCTCAAGCTCTTTCTGCAGGTGTTGAACCTGATGAGCAGAGGTTCGCTCAAAGATGTGCAAAAGGTGTTGCAAGAGGTGTTTACAAGATAACTAACTTCATGTCAACAAAATGTGCTTTAACATCTACTTTATACTTACTAAAAACAATCTGGAGAGGTTTTCCCCTACATGGATCACAGATTCTGGGAAAGAGATGTAA
>PVJA010008854.1:0-63158 GCA_004027025.1 Myocastor coypus | reverse complement strand
TACTCTGTAGAACGATTGTGAGGACAATATGCAATATGTCAACTTTCAAAAAAAAGAAAGGGGAAAAGAAAAAAAATAATGTTGATTTAAAAGGGTTAGTATTTAATTGTTTGATCAATCTTATATACCTATATGTATTAATCTAAACTGATCTGATGATGAAAATATGTAATATAACCATTGTTAAATTTAAATAATAAAATATTAAATTAGAAAAACAAATAGTGCACTGTGGCATGAGTGCCGTAAGTTTGCCACCTCTGCCTCAGATGTTTGCTTCTTTGGTCATCTGCGGCTAGTCTCTTTTCAATTTCTTGCAATATGCTATGGGTGATTCATTGTGTCAACTTGAGAAATTTAACTAAGTGATTCAGCAGGAGCCCAGGATGACCCTGTGTAAAAGCAGAGTGTGTCAATGGTGTAAGTGCCACACCCACCTGAAGGCAGGTCAGCTGCTTACCATACAAGGGAGGAAAACAGGCTTGCTCTTCCCCGCCCCCTTTTGCCCTTTTTGCTTTTTCTGTCTTTTGCTGCGTTGAACTTTTGCGCCTGTGCCTTGACATACTTCTGTGGAGCCAGCTGATTATATTGTGGACTGTATCCTCCACAAAGTGTAAACTAAGTAAACTTTTTTTTCCTTAACATTAAGTGTTGGGTATTTGGTCCCAGCAACAAGAAAAAGCAACTAAGACATTTTATTATACCTTTGCCTACATTTTACAACTTTTCCCTACCTCTTCCATGCTCCAGAAGTGAATAAAGAAGGAAATTAAGTGACAAATTACAGCCTAACTATGAGCTCTAATCCACTTCCAATTAATATTCAATTTTTCAGTGTCTTTTGCAGAATTTCTTATGTTTGGCTGCCATTTGCTGCTCTACTTTATTAACCTCCCATTCTGTTTTCTGTAGTTCCGCTCTGGCTTTGAACCTCTCTGTTCTAATGAAATAGTCAACTGCATATGATGTTGGTAATACCAGTTCACAAAAACAATACTATTTGTTCAGTGCTTAATATGATCTTTCGTGTCCTCTTAGGGTTCCTCTTTCCCTAATGGCAGCTCCTTCTTAAATTTCCATACTGATTCCTCATCCTGCACCTGAGGTCCACCTCCAGGTAACTACCATTGGTTGGCACTGCCATAAATATCTTGTATATATTCATGACTTCCAAATTTATACTTTGGTTCTAGAACTTTCCTCAGAACCTCTTCATCTGCTACAAAACACGACTCCTTGAAAACTACTAAGATTCTCAAGGGCACCTCAAACTTCATTTTTCTCATCCATCTGGATTCCCTCTCCTCCCATCTTCACACCCTCTAGGACTGAGCTTCTAACACTCTTCTCCATGTTGAGCCAATGTGATCATTGTCTATGTCAATGCCAGAAATCTAAGTAGCATTCCTGATTGCTCCATTTCAGGTCTTTGCAGCACTTGACTGTGTTGATTTCCATGCCCGAAGTTTCTGAAATAATGTCATTTCCCCTAATGGTGGAACCATTAACCCAACTGAAGTCTCTACCACCTGTTTTCTTAATGACTACAGCAGTGTACTAAATGATCTTTCCACTTCCTCTCTTGATACACTGCAATCCATTTGCCACACAAGCCAAAGTGGACAATTTCCTGCTCCTGAAAGGTTTCCTTCAGGGGCAAATAATAATAATAATAATAATAATAAATCAGACTCTTCAAAGTATTCTACATAAACCTGCAAGTGTCTATACTGACTCTCCCTTGCTTGCCCTGCTGCAATCATCTTGCTCTTGTTTCTGATGCTTACAAGGTCAGGGTATGCTCCCATGCAGGGCCTTTGGAATGTCCTCTTGGCGCCTGTACACCACCTCTTTTCTTTCCCCTGTTATGTATATGGCCCCTTCTCATTCTTCAAATCTCATCCTTCAAATCGTGCCCTTAAAATCCTCAAAAAGTCTCATACCCTATGCACATAAGGCAGGTGTCTGGTCAGAGGTTCCTGTTTGCTTTCTGTATACCGTTTGTAGTCATTTTCAGTAATTCATTTGTCAGTTTGTCATTTTACAGAAACTACATTCCACAAGGGACAGTATCATCTTGCTAAAGTTGAATTCTTAGTACTTATGGCATCCTCAGTCACACAGTAGGTGTACAACAAATGTAGTTGAATTATTTACTACAAATGTCTGATGGAATTTGGACTTCAGCGTTCATGCTGTTATAATTCTTATGATCGTGTCATTTTATGTTCTCACACTTCCAACGACATCAACATATTTTAAAGCTTAAATATCAGCATGAAAGTTACAGGTAATCGTAAATTTGTAATGTAGTGCAGATTTAGTGATAGATCACAAACTGAGCTATTATTTGAATTTCAAAAAATGGGAAAGCTTTAATATTTGATAGGCATTGAGTGTATGAAGCTACTCAGCTGGCTAATAGAATTACGATTGATAAGAAATGGGAAGAGAGTGTCATCTCTGTCTTTCTATTTGGAGGAGACCAGAGAGGGGAAACCCTCTCCAAACGATAGATTTATTTCTCTTGTCCTTATAGGAGTTGACCAAGAGAGGGAAAATATAGGTTTGGGGCAAGAAAACAGAACTATATAATGCCATGTATTCCACAACTACATGATTTATATTGTTTGCAAGTTGGCTATATAGAACATTCTTATACATTCCACCAGTATATATTTATTGTGCTATTGGTGGCGTATCACCACTGAATTGAAAAAGAATTCATATGATGTTTATGGAGAATCATAGTTAACAAACCATCAAATGTACCTCATATAATTTCAAATATCAAAGAAAATCTAATAAGAATTCCATTTTTTATTCTTTTCCATAATGCTGTTAATTTCACTAGTAAAATAAAAAACATTCCTTTTAAGTGACTCACTCTTCTAGAACTATACATTTGGTTTACCTTGAGCCTAAATTTGCCTAAACCTTTTGCCTGACTGACAGTCATGCCAAAGTTATTAATTTATCCATTAAATCAATACAAATTGTAGAATTTTCAGTACTGACCTTTAAAATATTAATTTATTTATGGATTTGGGAAGAAAGAAAAAAATGATGTGATGCCTAATACCTCATTTGTAGCTATTAAAAGTCACTAACCTATCCAATGTATTAGTTTCAACAATTATTCATATATGGAAGTCAATTAGAAGTTCCCACAGAAAGCATGAAAAGAAATTTCCCTGGGGAATAAATGTGTTACTTGATAGTGTTGCTAAGTCAATTAAATTACAGCCCATATTTTGTCAAGATATAAAACTCTCAATATGTCTATGTAATGAGAAAAAAATGGGCTTATAGGCCTTACAAGCTAGGAAACAAAACAAATTTGCAATAACTTGAAAAATAATTATATAACCTATGCTTGTGCTATTTCATTAACGTCTTATTAATTTAAAATGTGCCAGTCCAATTATGCTGCTTCAACTGGGCTATTTCTAAATTTATAGAAAAGAATTAGCTATGGCAAGGAAGGCAGCACGAACACAAAAGAATGCAAAAATGAGCCTTCTGTGCAAATAGGTGGAAATAGTAGATTTAAAAAATAAAAACAGATAAAATTGTTGAGTTTTTAAAATTTTTGTGGTTTTTAAAAAAAACATTTTGCTTTTCCCCTCTTGTAGATTAGAGATGAAAACAGCAGATGGATGGGGGTTGGGGCTGCCAAGTAGAAGGAGAATGTCTGAATGTGACTATACATGGTGTCAATGTGGCAGAAGCATGCTAGGAAGCCCAGGGCTTTACTGCATGAGTAGAAGCCCGTGGGTCACAGAGCCTTCCCCTGCTGGCCACAACTCAGAGATAATTCTCCTCAGGTATATGCCAGAGGAGTATGCTAAAGGACTTATTTTTTCTTTCATTATGATAAATGCTACACATGAAGAGGGTAAGCAAAACCACAGGCCCTTGATAAAACAAATAACCAGACTTAAGGCTTGGTAGAAATGTCAGTGCATTAAAATGTGTTACGAATTACCACTATTATTTAGCGATCTATCTTGCAAAAAATTGTCTTACTTCCTTCAGGAAGTTTCTAAAGTAAAGCACCGAACAGAGGTGCATAATGTGTAATTACATATTTATGCAAACAAAAGGTATGTGATTGCATGCACAGACAGACAGACAGACATGTATATCTATGCATTTATGCCGGGTCTTATCAAAAACTACAGTCTGGGCTGGCAAGATAGCTCAGCACACTAAGCACCTGCCTAGGCAAGTGCAGAGATTGGTGTTGGGTCCTAGTACCATATGCTGAGACAGCCACCAAGACTGAGCGTGGGGGCACATGCCTATAGTCCCAGTACTGGGGAGGCTGAAAACAGAGGATCACTACAAGTCTGAGCTGCATAGTGAGACCTTTACCAAATACATTAAAAAAAAAAAAAAAAAAAAAAAGCTGAGGATATAGCTCAGTGGCATAAGTGACTGCCTGAAATTCAGGACATCCTGAGTTCAATCCCCAGTACCACAAAAGAAAAAAAAAGAAGAACCTTCTTGAAAACATCCCATTTTCCTTACCACTCTTTCTGAAGCTGTTTTAGAAATCCTCTTTTATGAGTGGCTCTATGAGGTGTGATCAAAAATATGTTGAGTTCTGCTTTTGAGTACAGTCCAAGTGAAAGACTTATAAAAGACATTACAGTGCGTCCTAATCCAGTTCACCAGATCTGGTACCATGCAACTTCCAGTATTTCCACAATGTCATGATGACCATAAAAGGTAAACATTTTGAATCACTGCAGGAAATGGAGACAGCCGTAACAGAGGCAACTAAAGACATTCACAAAATAGGACTCCAAAATTACTTCAGAAAGAGGCAGTAACTCTAGGATGAGTGTGTTGGAACCAAGAAGGAATAACTTAAAGGAAATTAATAACATGTCTTTTACTGTATTTTTAAAATGTAAAAATTCACTGCAATTTTCAGTCATATCTTACACATCAAAACAATTCTAAAAGCATAAAGCAAAGTCGGAGGCCTCAAATTTCCTGATTTCAGGACTTACTATAACATAATATAAACAAGCTATAAATAAGACCAACCTATGACTGACAAAGTTTTACTGGGATTTTATACACATTTTCAAGTAGCAATTACTTTATACATATGCTAAAATCTTATAAAAATTTCTAGTTAATCTGGCTAAATAACAAACTTTAAGATACCATGCAAAGTTATAGAAATCAAGCCGGTATAGCCTTGGAATAAGAAAATTGATCAGGGAAATGGAGTAGAGCCTAACAAAAGTGTCATTATAACTCAATAGAGAAAAGTTGGCCATTTATATATATGGTGTTGGAGCACCCGGACAAACATGCATAATGCTAGCCACAATAATAAATAGTTTTGGCACTTTGCCTGTTGCTCTGTGGTCTACAAAGAGAGGTAGCCTGGCCTGCCCCACCCCAGATTCTTGCAGTCCTCTGAGAGGAAACATGCTCTGCTACTCCAGGAAGGGTATGGGCAGAATAGACCCATGAGTAGTTACCAGCACCTGACCAAGTCTAAGCTCCTTTCAAGTTTCTCTTGGCCTCTGTACCTGCTGCAAAAGTCATCTATTCTACTAGAGCAGAGTTTCCCTTCTTTTCTGTCTATGAATCCCTTCATAGACCCAACACCTGGTGCCTCTGGGTGGTTGATCGATTGGTTGAGTTTGTCTGGTTGCTTTTCTTGCAGGGTAGCATTTTCATCACAGGCAAGGATTACCAGAGAGTTGTTCATTTAAGATCTTGAGTAAAAGGTAGTTAGCAGAGTGACTGCTCCCTCATCCTCTGTTTAAATGTTTGGAAGGAGACATTCGAAATTCGGTCGCTGCCACAAGAAGCAGTATGCAGAGGAGAGGAGCACCACAGATGCAGTGGCATATGGCTCACCTGCACTTGGCAGTGGTGTGGCCAGGCAGTCCCTAGCCACTTTTGCCTCATTTAAGGAGCCCCGTTGATAGCTATTCTTAATTAATGCTGCTGTCAATGGCCATGCCAATCTCCTGGGCCTGGACCAAAGTGCAGTGGGTAGTGGCACACCTCAGGAGCTGCTAGTACTGGGGATGTATGTAATTAGCACCTTTTAAAAGATGAGCTGCTTCTCTGAGCAGAAATCAAAGCATGGATGGATAAGCTGTGCCAATATTTTCTTTAAATTGCTCTTATGTTCTATATTCTTAGAGAAAAGGGAAGGTTATAGTTTGATTTTCACTTTCATGAATTATTTGTAATACACAATGAAATATAAAAGAGTAATTTGGAGGGCCAGCCAAATAGCTAAGCAGATTAAACCACCTGCAAGCAGGCCTAGGGGTCAGCGCTTCGATCCCTGGGCCTGCCGTGCCAGACCCACCCCCAGGGCACCTTGAGAGGGCAATTGAGACTGAACATGGTGGACCGCCTGTAATCCCAGCTCTTGGGAGGCTGTAAACAGGTGGTTCACTGCGAGTCTGTCCTAGTAGTGAGACTCTGAACACCCTGTAGACCCTTCCCCAAAACAAACAAACAAAAAATGCAGAGAAAAATAGGGAATGATTTGGGAATAGCAAAAGGAAAAAAAAAGAATGAGAGATAAACTTCATTCATTCAGAAGATGTGCAATGACAGCCACAATAATAAATAGGTTTGGGGATGGATGTAATTTTTTTTTAATATTTACCAACACTTTTAGCTAAATATATTGTGCTCCTCACTAAAATGTATGTATGTTTTTGTTTGCTTGTGGGAGCTGGGAAAACTTTCTCAAAGCTTACTAAGGCACCTGTGCTAATATGCTGGTTCTGACTGGCACACACAGGTGTGGGCTTGTGCTGGAGGAAGCCTTGAGCATCTCCTCCTGAGTGCTGGGTGACTCCCAGGAAGTGCAGAGCTCACAGCTCTGTGATTCACCTAATAAAAGACTTCCCCAAAAAAACAGCGATAAATCCCAGAGACCAATCCAAGTAATGCACTTCACTCATATTCTTTCCTTATATTGAGGATCAGTGCTTGACACTTCCATGAAAACTGTGGAACTCATATTTAGATACTTCTAACTATGTGTTCACAGTAATCATAGGAGAATTCTACCAAATTCCATTAAACTCTGGTACTCTGCTCAGTAAATAGCCATGAAAACACCATGGTACTTAGAGCAAATCCTCAATCCCCTGCTAACACCTTATATTACAACCGTCTAATTACCCTGTTTTGCAGTAGCCTTCTGGGACTTCCACAGGTAATTAGAACTCCAGAGCTTTTCAGCAGTAATCCAGTAAGGACCTCTTAACTAGAAAGGATTATGCGCTGCTAATATCGTTGTGCCCACGTGTTTTCTACAGTTAATTGTTTCAATTAATATTTGGCTGCAATACAGAATTTCATGCAGCCTCATAGACTGTGGCAGTGCATGAGTCAACTCTGAAGTAGATACAGGGCCTGCATGTCATCTCTCCCCTCTCCCCCATCTGTCTTTCTTTTACTCTCTCCCCCTCTGTTCCTTTTTTCACTAATTGGTATCCTGAAGAGAAAAAAATGAGATGTATAAAACATGTCACTTCAATTATATTTTCTTTTATAATTCAGGATGATCAAGCTTTGTTTTTAGATAAGCAGGTAGATACCTAGTATGATTATCATTTTCATGTTTATTAAGAGAAGGATGGGGAATTGATAACAAATTTCTTCTCATCACAGCTTTAAAAATGTAGTCTCAGCAGGAAGTAATGACAGGATGTAAACCATATTGCTTTCTACCTTTCAATCTTCAGAGTACAGTTCAGAGTTTATGCTCAGTAAAGGCCCACTGAAGGAGCATTTGTTGGTATTCCACCAGGGCTTTTATGTAGATAGAAAAACTTTGGTAAATTGTTGCTGAATACTTCAAAATCATTGGAGAATGTTTTTTTACAAAACATGATCATGAGCTAATAGATCAATATAAAATTAAACTGTAATGGATGTTTGTTAGGTAGTCACTTAAGTTAGTATCAGTATTGCATTCATTCAAAAAAATACAGAGAAAAGGGGCTGGAGAGAAAGCTCTGTGGCACAAGTGCCTGCCTGGCAAGTGCTAGTTCATGAGTTCGAACCCCAGCTCCACAAAAAAAAAAAGAAAAAAAAATATATATATACAGAGAAAACCAATGCCTTTTATGCAACAATTGCAGTTCTCCTAGCTCCCTGGGCTGAATTTTTTTCTCATCTTTTTATCTTCCTCCTTACATATATTTGAACATTAGGTTTTGGAGTGGAATGAGGAAGTTTGGAAGGCCCTCCTGTAAAGGAAGCACTTGCCTTCTCTTATGGTTTGTGTCTAAATGCCCCCCCCCCTCGAAATCTAATACAGGCATGGGTGGATTTCTAGAGTTTATGATTAATTCACAGTTCAATGCTAGAATTATAGGTATGAGTATTACACACACCCTAGGGTGGTCAGCTTGCATAGAGTATAAGGGAGGGAAAGAGACTGGCACTTTTATGTTCCTCTACTTTTGCTCTTGTTGCTTTGCTGTCTTCTGCTGCCATAAGATGTTGTGCCTCTGCCATGCCATCCTGCCTTAGAGCCAGCTGAAGCCTCCATAATTAGTGAGCTAAATAAACCTTTTCCTTCTTGAATCCTTGGAATCGATATTATGTCCCAACAATAAAAGAAAAGTAGCCAAGACATCTTCTTATAGCCAAGAGTCTCCTATGATCCCCTAATTCAGTTTGGGGTACAGGTCTGAGGTGATGAATTAGCAGTTCCCCTTGTTGATGTGAGGTGAAAGGTCTCACAATAGCATGGAATAGCAGCATGCCAAGAGAAAAGTCTCTGAGTTTTGGTGACAGACTTTATGGAGAGCTTGGTAGAACTTAGGAAATGCCTTGGCTACTCAGTCCTTTGCCTTATCTGTAGAATGTGTGATTGATACAGAACTTGGCCATGTAAAGGCAGCTTGGAGCCCAGGGGGTTCCAAGGGAATATGGGTGTCTCTATTCCAGCTCCATGGTGCCTGCCCTTCAGTATGAGATCCCCTCTGTGCTCTTCTACAGGCTTCCACAGGTAGGCAAAACCAAAGATCCCTGAGAAGGCTGTCAGCCACTGATGTAGGGAATTCTGGAGAGTACCTAGTCTCAGCTTTATCACACTACAATCTTAATTGAATACACACTGGGATGCCACAGCCTGCTTGTGTCTAGTTGAGTGGAAAATAACGATGGTGTGCTCTTCCCCTCATGCTGTGTAGACATCAGGCACTGACTGGTGTCATCCTACCTGCAGTCCTCTGCTTGCTGTTGGCCTTCTTGTTGTCTACCCTCTTACCTGGAAAGTCCATTACATGGTACATCTTCCTCTTTCATGCTGGAGCTTTTAAGGTGTAACCATGGTCAATGATACACTGCCTTGCTGCGACCTGGGTGTGAGCTAAGAGAAATCTCCATTTCCCCCTCCTTCTTTGTTACCAGTCATGCTCTTAAAGTTTTCCCCCATTTTGCAGCACTTCTTAAGTGAAGCCCATCTGATTTCTCTTGACCTCACTGAAGGTCCCCTCTGGAAACATATGCACAATAATACTCATTTTCTTGTTCGAGTTGTCTGGATTAGACCATCAGTTTCTACAAGGGAAGAAGTAGACTTCATATAACTTTTGTATGATGCATACTCTTTTCTGGGTTCTGGATATATTAAAATCAGACTTCTGCATTATAACTCTGAGTTCTGGAATCAGACAACTTACATCCAAACCTTGACTTGCTGCTTACTGTTAGGTGAGGTTAGACACCTTGCCTTACCTTTCTGTAACTCCATTTTCTCCTCTTCCATGTAGGAGTAATATTTTTATAGGGATAATATTGATATCTACCTTTTTAAAATGTATTTTAGTACAGGGTCTACAGGGTCTCACTAAACAGATTGGACTCCTAGTGGTCCTCTTGTTTTCAGCCTGCCAAACACAGGGATTACAGGTGCACACCACCATGCCCAGTCTCAGTCACTTTCTCAGTGTGCCCTGGGGACACAGCCAGCATAGCACACAAGGGATCAAACCCTGGTTCCTGCATTTGCTTAAGCAGGTACTTTAGTCTGCTGAGCTATCTGGCTGGCCCAGCATCTACCTTTTTGACAAATTGAGATGACTAAGTGCTTACAGCTGGGACTAGCCAGCTACTGTCATCATAATGAAATGAGCCTTGCGCTTGGCTTTTGTTGACTCCCAAGCCGTTATCTCAAGTGAAATCTACATTTATGAGCTTGTATTTCAGTTAGCCACTTGACAAATCTTTATGCAACAGACCTACTCATACATTATTCTTAAAGATAGGAGCATCAATATTTGTAATAGAAATAAAATGATACTTGAAGAGAGAAAGACTATGATGAAATGCTTCTTCTCGATCTTTCTGATACTGACCATATTAGCCAAAATCCTAATAAGCATTTGCTATTGTTAAGAATATTAATATTATTCCTAATACATTAACTTATTCTCTAGAGAACAGTCAGAATTGATAGTAAGGTCTACAAAGCTGACAGAATTTCTGGAGCAGGTATTCTTAGTAAATGCAAGCTTTTAATATGGAAGCAAATCCTGTTACTTCTCCATTCTAAACAACACTGCCTTTCATTGTAGTCTATTTGAAAATCTTACAGCATTTTCAGTGCCATTCAGTTCTTGGCTCATGTTCGAGCCTGCCATTTAAATATTTGGCGCAGGTATGATGACTGAGAAACTCTAGCATTGAGATCTGAATGTTTCAGACACAGAATAAGCTTTGGAATTATCATATTTAGAGGAGTATTACACTCATATTTAGGGGAGTATTACTTATCTGTGTGAACCAGATAAGTAACAAAATGAAGTTAGCAGGATTAAGTGGATAACTTGATTTTTTCAAAAATAAGCGTACATAGAAATTTAAAAAGAAAAACATGAACTACTTTCACCTGAACTCTGAAGCCAAATCCATATCTGTGAAAGAAGATGAACCAGATGTCAGATGAGAGTGGACCTCCAGCTCACCCCTCTACCTTAGCCCTCTAAGGTCATGAGCAAAACTATCTAGGCTCTGGGCAACAGTTTTGAAATCTCCTATTTATAGCAAAAATTTATAATGAAAAACACCTGCATGCATATTTATATTTATTTCTCTATGGAGCATATCAGTACCAGGTCAGGATTTAATAGACTTTACAATGATTTATTTTGTTAGAAGTGTTCCCCAGAATTTATTTCATTCTGATTAAAGTCATCCCTTATTATATCCAGTGAAGATTGGTTCCAGAACCTTCCTTGCATCCCCAAATCTGGAGATTCGCAGGTCCCTGTTATAAAATGCTATGGTGTTTGTACATCCTCTCATAGACTTTAAATCGTCTCTAGATTATGTATAATACCTAATACAATGTAAAGTTTATATAAAAGCTATAATACTCCATTGTTTAGAGAATACTGACAAGAAAAGACTGTACATGGTCACACAAACAGAATTTTTAATATTGTCTATTCTCCATTAGTTGAATCTGTGGATGTAGAACCCACAGATTTAGCATTCTTTAGTGCTCATTGTATTCTACTATTTACACAATTACATCAAAAACCATTCCTCATGCCCTGTGCTGGAAAGCATGAATTGAATGTTTGAGTAGAGAGAGATTATCATTTTTAGATAAGATGAAGAGCAATACAACACGTAAAGAAGAGAGTCATCTTGAGCAGAGGAGGGGGATAAATGTTTTCTGTTTTTTAAAATATTCATACAAGCCCAATCTGTGGAAAGGAGATTCCATTTAAGCTAATAAGTTGAAACTTACTAAAAACAGGTTTTTGTTATAGAGGCAATGAAAGACCTAAACATATTAAAGCATTATATGCTATAGAGGTGCCTTATAGAATCTCAATCTAAATAATCTATAGCAAAAAAGCTGGAATGACTTAGTATCAGAGCTGATTTTAAAACTGGACCTCATTCTCACTCCATCTGGGAGCTGAGGAAGGAGCAGAGCTTGTCCTCAGATTCAAAAAACACAAATTCTCTGTTCTCACTCTTCAGCTATGTGATGTCCAGCCTGTCTTCACCTGGACGTTCTGAGAAGGTGAGGAACAGCAACTGATTATCTGAGAGATGACAGAAATTAAAATCTAGGGAAGGTCCCAGGGAAACTCAAGAGGCTCAATAGAAATGGATGCTATCGCTTAGTTTCTGATTTCCTTCTGAGAAAAGGAAAGAGGATAAACAAGGCTATAGCCATGGATACTTGGAGCCTGAAGTGTCCTTCTGCCTGACAGGGCTGTGCTAAGCAATGACACTCAGTTCATGCTTTCCAGGCTGGGCTTGTGAAGGCTCCGATTCTTTAAGGAAACACATAAAGATGGCTGTCTTCATCACTTTCTGGTCTCCGAGACACGATATGTGACATTGCACCTTAAATGAGGAAGGGTTTTGGTTCACAGTTTATAGAAGTTTCATTCCATAATTGGCTGGCTCCAAAGCAGAAGCAGCATGTGGAAGAGCCTCTCAAAGAAAGAGAGCTGTTTGTATCATGATGTCCTGAAGCAGATAACATGAAGGGAGGGGCAAAGAAGGGAGATAAACTCTGCCAGGTCATTCCCAGAGTGACCAACCAGAGCGCAGCTCCTAGCAGCAATCCATTACCCAGCCACCTTCCTAAAGCCCAGCCTTTGACTGATGACATGACGCTGTTGGGGACATATTCACAATAATCACTAAAATACTGTTTTAAAGAATCATGAAGATATTTGATACACTACTAGAGAATACATAACACAAGAATTGCTTTGAGGATACTTCTTATTAATTTGCAATGAGGAGTGAGACTATTCCTAAGGCAGAGAGACCAGAGCAGATCATCCCATGTGTGCATTCAACAACAGGAACACGGAGAACCAGTTTGATCCTCTAGGAAACACTCACTGCCCAGGCAGTGCCCCTGCGTTGATACTAGAATCAGAAGTCCTCCCACATCTGAGAATCACATTGTCTCATTTGACAGCCTCTCTGTGTAGACAGACTCCTTTCCTAATGTAATTCTGTGAGGCACACAGGCACTGTCTCCAAGCTGATTTTGCCACAAGATGCTCACATCCTCAGATTCTTAATCAAGTATAAGACAGACACTTTTATATCAATTCCTTTTAGTTTTCTTATGAAGTCTGTGAAAGTTTTCATTTTAAATGTCTTGTTCTCTTTAGAGATTGTTATTCCCAGGCTTCATTTTAGAAAGCTTTTAATCAAGTCCTCAGAGAAACAATTAGAGGCCATGACCAATAGAAAAAAATCTACTGAAATCTCCTTATGTGAATACAGGCTGTTGGAGAAATTGTCTATTTAACTGACAGATGCCTGGAAGCCTTTTGGAGTAGATAGACAGAGCCATGTGAATGACCTCAAAGATAATGTCATAGTGTGGAATCGGAGTGAACCCAAAAAAACATAGTAAATTAAGAATGACAAGGCATTGCTATGGACATACTAGCATAGGCTTTCATTTCAATACATCGTGGGCTTGAATAAGTATTTATGACTTATTTGTATGTCATCCAGCTATTCCTAGATTGGTCTTAAGAAAATTATAAAACCTTTAGAATGTCATTTCCATGGAGAAAATGACACGGTTGTGTCTTTGGGAAGCCTACATTTTCCCTAGGTCCAATAAAATCTACCTAGTGTGTCTCTCACCCAGGAAGACCATGTGCCTTTTGACAAACTCCTCTTCACTGTTTCACCAAAAGTTACTGCAACAATAAATCTTTACTGATCAACAGGTCAAAAGTAGGTCTTGCTGCAGTTCTTCGCATTTAGTGGTCTGTAATGCTCATGTTCACACTGACTATTCCATGTGCTGTCTTAAGCAAAGCTGCATGCTGGTCATGTTTGTTTCAGCTGTAAACTCTGAACTTGATTCAAATACCATATTCAGTGTCTAAATGTATTCATCAATATTGCAAATGGTCCATCCAGAATTATGGCTTGGGAAACCAGACCGAGGAAGGCCATGCCCATGCAACCAGTACTGGCCTGGAAGAAAGCATGTCTTTTGGTGATCTGAGAGTGCAGAAGGTAAACTGAGGCAGGTAGGCCACAAGTAACAGAGGTGTGTAGTCTCAGCGATGAAACTGAGGAAGGACACTTAGTGGCAGCCCACAGTATGGCGGGGCTCTGGCTTTGGGAAGTAGAACGGATGGGTGTATTCGACATAAATGTTAGAAATAGGACCGCCCTCAAACAATAGTGTTCTTAAATCTAAGAAGCAAAGTGCATATGAACAGCTCCAATTCTACATTCTATAAAGCTAATCATAGGCATCCAAGCGCTATTTTTAATATGATTTCCACAGCACTTAAAAGAAAGTATATTTTCCTTTGAGAAGGAGGTAGAACTTACTGAAATGTCAAATTGATTTGAGCAGAAAGCAATTACATCAACTCAGTTTGATAATCTTAGTTAGCTCAGTCTAATCAGAAGTCCTCATTACTAGTTACATGTTTCTTTGAGTTAAAAAAATAGAAGTATAAAAAGTAAAGACAGGAAGAAAGAACGATAAATAAGAAATGTCATAAATACTATTTATTTGATGAACAGCTTTCAAATGTAGTTTTGGAAAGCACAGAAAGGATGTAAATGACTTATCAACACTGCCCAGATTAATTAAGTTATATACATAAGTAGCTAATACCCCTATTTAATTTTTGTGTCCCACATGCTGCAGTTTTATAAATGGAAATCACTTAAATAATTTCACATCTTCTTCATTTATGGAATAAATTTAGATCAGTTGAGAGTGAGTAAGTTAACTTAAATCACTGAGGAGGGTGCTGGCCCATTGATGACTCCTTATTTCTAGTAGGATTTGACCTATAACAATATGTATCTCTCTTACAGATTTTTTTATTATTGTTATTATTATTAGCTACTTGTGCAACACTTAGTGAGTCTTCTAGTCTGTAGTCTAGATACTTGTGGCAAAATAAACCATCAAATTTACAATGAATAAAAATTTTATGTGGGGGCCGGGCGTGGTGGCGCACGCCTGTAATCTCAGCACTTGGGAGGCTGAGGTAGGAGGATTGGTGCGAGTTCGAGACCAGCCGGGGCTACAAAAGTGAGCTCAAGGCCAGCCTGAACTGCATAGCAAGACCCTGTCTCAAAAAGACAAAAAAAAAAAAAATTTATGTGGGCCAGTGCCCAAATTTACTTCTAATGAACTTGGCAGTTGAGTACTAGTTAGCCTCCTATTGGCCTCCTATTGGGTTACCCTGTCTGTCATCCTGCGATGGACTTGGAGATCCATTAAAAAAGGAACTGCATTTTAAACCCACTTGAATAAGACTCAAAATTGAAGACTGCCAGTATTTGATGTTAAATTCATATCAGTGGAGGCAAGGCAGGATCAGATTCAATAATATATTCTTAAGATATTTTCTGTTTTTTTTTTTAATTTTGAAGGAATATAAATATGTTCTTATAAATTATAGGAGAAATGTAGTGGTTTATATTGAATATGTAACATATCTGTTGCAATTCAGAAGCTTGAGCCAATTTATTTTCTTTTCTTTATTTATTTTTCTTTAGTTATTTTTTTATGGTACCAGGGATTAAACTCAGGACCATGTGCTTGCCAGCCAGGCACTTAATCTACTGTGCTATCTCCCTGGCACCAGTTTCTTTTAGATAGGCTTTATGTTACTAGCCCAAAGTCAAGGCCTTCCCTCCACAGGAACTACACTTGGATGTCTTCTCTGTTATTACTTCCAGAGTGACTTTCTGCCATGACTGTGAACTAGTCTGGTGTTATAGAAAGGGTTAAGATTTGAGATCTGGCCTCTTTCTATTTACTTAGTAGCTGTGTAATATTTCCAGGCTTCATTTGTACATCTTTGAAATGAGGGTAATAGCAAACTTATACCAAAGGAGTACTATAAGGTTTTAATAAGTTAGTACATTTCAAACACGGGCATCACGAGCTGGCATACTATCAGAGCCGAAAAGTATGATCTATTCTGAAACAATGGCCAATGCCTATAATCTCAGCACTTGCGTAGGCTGAGGCAGAAAGGTAACAAGTTTGTGTCTCACTGCTTTGGCAACCTAGTGAAACTGGTTCATCATAAAAAATAAGAAAGGGCTGGGGATGTAATCGGGTTAGATGGCCATAAGTTCAATTTTCAGAACCAGAAAACGTCATCTAATTCTTACAATTCCATTTGTACTTACTTCTGTCTATATTTTAGCTCCCTTATTCAGTTGAAGTTTTTATAAATCTTTTAGGCTTCCAGAGATCTCCCTAGTCTTGTCTGCCTTCTCCATCCCAGTCTCTGCTTATCACTCCTTTGGGCTTTATACTCATCTGGACCTCAGACTTTTCACAGCGCTGCCTACACTCCTGACTCAGTGCCAATTCTCCCTTCAAGGTTATGGTTCTGGGCAAGCAATTTCCTGATTGGAGCCACTCCTTGCCTTCCTGGTGAGAGCCAGACTGTTTCTCCAGGTGTGCCCGCACTCTTAATCAGCCTCTCTTCTTCCAGTGCACTTGAGCTTTGCCCTGTCACTCCCACTTCTATGACACTTTTGCAGAATTGACCTCATCCTGAGCATACCTTCCTAAGGGTATTTCAAAAGTAAATCTCTTCCTCTGAGTAGCTATAGTTGACATGGTGATTATACCAGGTCTCACTCTCTCTCACCTTCCTTTATTTCTCCCCAGAACGAACCCAAGATAAAAATCAATGCCTGGAAGGCTGCTTTAACTACTTCTTCTCAGAAACACTATCACAGTACTTGTCACGTGGCACTGAACCATTAGTCACTGGGTACCTAAAATCCAGAGTACTTGTTCTCTCTATATATATTCTCCCTTCCAGTCCTTGTTGCAATGTAGGTATCATGGTCTTTAACTTTCGGCAAATAAAGGAGTATAAAGAGGTTAGATAATTTGCCAAGATGCTACAGCTACAAGCAGAAGAGGTGAAATTCCAGCAGAAGTCTGTGTTATGCAGAAGCCTTTTCTCTTTGGTGATAGTTCATGGGAATACCTGTCTTGGCATTAAACTATGAGTTCTTTATTAGGCCAACTGTACATCTCCTATTTATTTTGTAAGATTACACTTCAGATAAGTAATGATTACTTACTTATGAATGGATTAATGAATGAGTGAAGAACAGACGCATTTTTATTATGTCAACTCTGAGAAAGGATGTATTGTCTTACATTTGTATAACAAGTGGTCAAGAAGTATTTGATGAGACAATTTTTTTCATAAAAGGAAGAACTAAAAATCAACAGTGTACAACAAGCTTATAAGAACATGCTTTTCAAAGTCTATATGTGAAAAGAGAAGGCAAACTGAGGAATAAATAGCAACAGGCCACCAGCTGTGGACCCTGCATGGGGAATCAATGGATGCCTTACTCTGTTTACTCTGTTTTCCTTTTGCTTATCCATACCTACTAGTATTGCCTTGCAATGTAAAAGTTTTTTAACAAGGAAATTCTCTGTGTAAGTTTGGGTTTAGCTGAAAGGAAAATGTTATTGGTAATGTCAATGTTCACAATATAAATATTAATTTATTTTAAGTGCATCAACATGAAGTTGTAGACACATGATCTTACCTACACCAGTCTATGGATTGTGCCTTGCACAGTCTGTGCAGGTGGCTCTGCAAAGTGCAAATCTAAAATCATCCCTAAAAATTGGTACTCATTTCAATGAACATATTGAATGAACATGTTCTTGGATGGAAAGATTAAAGGCAGGAAAAATGCCAGTTTGTTCACAGTCCTGCAATAGGAAGCATTAATTTTTTGAAATAATAAAGAGTTGATATTTCCATTCTTCTCTGCGTATTTTCACTATACAATACTTTTGTGATGTTCCATGACCTTGCAATGTATCCTACGGGTAAAAGAAAATCAGTAGCAATTCTTTTGTCAAAAAATTTGTACAGAAAATTTTAACTCATTTTGCTACTTTCCAAATTCTCTATAACCTGAAGAATGAGTAGAGAAAGAAGAAAGGTATCCTTTATTGATCCACTGGATGTACCAGTGTCTAAGTCACTTTTGTATCACTGAGACTCACTACCCTCACCCAAAAATTAAAGGAGGAGACATTTATTTAGGCTTATGGTTTTTAAGAGGTTTTATTCTGTAGTTGGCTTTCTCCAAGGCAGAAATGACATGAAAGAAGGGTCTGGCAGAGGAAAACTTTTCATATCATAGCAGCCAGGAAAAGAGAGAAAAGGGAGGAGACCAGGAGAGCGATACTCCTCCATGTCACATTTTCAGGGGTCACCTCCAACAAGTCTCCACCCCCTGACAGCACAATGATGACTCTGTGGATGCCTATAGCATCCCCATGATCCAGCCACCCTCAAAAGCCCTGCCCTTGAGCCACATGAGAACTGAAGGAATCTTCCAGATCCAACCCATAACAGTTTGGAATTTTATATGAATTCGTTTTCTCCCTATAGAGAAGGTAATTCCTCCATTTTGCAGCTAAATGAAAAGCAAATAGTTAAAATAATCTTCCCTAATCACAAAGTAACAAGAGTGCGATTGGCTTGTAAACTTAGAAGACATCCTTGCCCCAACTAAGCTCAATGACAACTTGCTCAGTGATTGTCAAGGTTTAGCTAAAAACTGTCAGCATAGCAATGCTGGAGGAGTAGGACTCTATCCTCTTTCTTGCCCAGCTATCTCATTTTATGTGGGCATGAGCTTCCTGTTATTGAACATTTCCACTAAATTAAAAATACTAAGAAAACTTTTCTATTTATCTTTTGTAACTCAGATGTGAAATCAGTCCTGGGGGCATAAAACGAAAGTATACTAAGCAAATATACAGGAATAAGTAGTCATTATTTCTGAAATTGAACAAATCTAAAACATAATTTTGCTACTGAAATTATTTAAGTACATTATTTTGAGAACATACCAACATTAAATATGACTTTCTGTTTTCTTATGGACTTTGCATATGCTATAAAAATGCTAAAAATATGTTACTATTTATTTATAGTAACTTTAAAATTTGCAGAAAGGCTGATGTTGTGTTCAGTAAAATTAGCAAATATGGTTTGCACCTGGCCAGGCATAAATACCAGGAATGTCTCTGCTGTGTGTTTGGGATTCAGGTCTAGAACTGACTTGGCCAGGCATAAATACCAGGAATGTCTCTGCTGTGTGTTTGAGATTCAAGTCTAGGATTGACCATGTATTGGTTAATTCTCTCATGACTGAGGCAACATATCCAACACCCAAAGTTAAAGTAGGAGAGGTTTATTATAGACTATGGAGGTTTCAGCCCATAGTCTGCTGGTTCCAAGGCAAAGTGGCATGAAGGAGAAGCATCACTGAGTAGAAACACTACATGGAGTGCAGAGTGACTTTTTCCTTTAGTATTCCTTGCAGGCTCTAAAACTATTATTTGATGCCATGGTGAGGGTGGCATTATAAGTCTCCACTTGTCATAGAAAATTCCCACATGCTAATAGCTAAATTGACACATGATACCCAAATGTGTGTGAAGTTCAGTGTTGGCTATAGGAGGTGACTATATGGTCCAGACACACAAGCCATCCTGGACACATCACTGAGGCTCAGTCACCCCAGGTAGCTTTCGTGTCTTTGGATAGCAAGGCTAATGAGGTGTATGCCTTTCCACCAAGTCATCATGATTATTAACTATACATATATATATATATATATATATATATATATATATATATAATTTACAATGTTATTTACAATGTTATTATGCTCAAAATTAATCTTCCATGTTAATTTAACTTGTTAATAGTTCATAGTTAATACTTTTGTCTAACTGGTCTTTATTTCCCATTATATTCCTCTACAAGAACATTAGCTGATCTCTACATGGTGCACTTTCTGAAATCCATTCCATTCATTGTAAATTATATAATTTGTCATTTCCATTTCCTAAGTTAGAATTAAAAATTTTAAAGTCTTACATAAAGTAGCCAGCTGAGTTGAACCTCTCAGTAAGTCAGGTTTAAAAACACTCAATTTTTAAATTGGATTAACTAAGCAAAGAATGGAAAATAGTCTCACACTAAAAATGACCTGCAAATGTAAAGTTCTGGGATATTTTAAAGTTGATTATTCATCTACATTGAGACATTTTTTAACCTGTAATAGCTAAATGTGTTCATGACTTCATTTAAAAATCCAATTTAACTATTAGTTTACATGTAAATACAGAAAAAAAATTCATTTCTAATTATGAAAGAGAAATAATTCCATCCAAATAATTCCTTTTTTCTATGTACTTAATACAGGACCTATAGGATCTCACTACATAGCCTCCCATAGACTCTTGTGTGTCTGTGCCACTCTGCCCAGTCTCGGTTGTTGCCTCAGTGTGCCCCCATGGGTGCGGCCAGGATGGCACACCAGGATTGAACCCTGGTTGCTGCACCTGCCTAATTAGGTGCTTTAGTCCACTGAGCTATCTGGCTGGCCCTCAAAGAATTTCTTGAAAAGTGAAATTTCATCCTTTATTTTTAACCTTAGGTTTTATGTAAGACTTGTCTTCCTTGTCTTATGAGAACTCAGGTATTTAGGCATATAAAACAGTACAAAAGTCACCATGAATACTTTGATAGCCTTCTTAATTAACAAACAATGTTACAAATCTCAGATATGTTAGTCAAATTTGAGAATTGTAGTAGCAAAGCAAATTATATTTCATGGGAAGATCTGGACAAAGGAAAAATAATTGTCTTCTGTTAGTTAATTCCTTCTCTTTATCTCATCCATCTTTTTGGAGTATTAGAATTATCTGAGAGGCTTTAGATTTACATCAAGGTAAGTGATTTTATATGTGAGTTGGATTTTATCATAGCTTAGTACATGCAGACTAGAATCTACAGTTGTTTTTCTTTCAGGAGAGAACAATATATGAGAAGACTTATTCAGTATAACACTGCATCTTTTATAATATAAAATATTGTCCTGCTATTGGTCTTCTCCCTGGCCTGGCCTGTTTATTTTGTGAAGATCTGTATCTTAGGAACTCCTAAGGCAGTTACAACTCCTGTTACAAGAGGCTGCATATCCTCACCTTCTAGGGTCAAAATTATCCTCATAGATGTGGATATTTCTAATCCAAAAGCATAAAGCAATATTTTGAGATAAATGCGCACTAGAAGAAAGTGTCTCTTTTTTGCTTGCAGCCATAGGTATCTAGTACTTCTCTGATTCACCAAAACAGCGCATATAGGGCCAGGGACACAGCTTAATAGAATAAGTGCTTGCCTGGCGAGCACAGGATCCTGAGTTCAAGCCCCAGTACTGCAAAAATAAATAAATAAATAGATAGATAGATAGATAGATAGATAGATAGATAGATAAATAGATAAATAGATAAATAAATAAATAAATAAATGACAGTGCTTGTAATATTTTCCTCAGAAATTTGTATAGGAAGTGTATGTTTTGGTTTTCTTGAGATGTAAGTTCTGCCTCTCAGTTAGGAAGAGCTGTCAAGGAGGCCCGTCCTCCTCTCTACCTTCCTGGTCTGGTGGAATCTCCAAAGTGGGGTACCCTACCAAATGCAAGGCATCTTCTTTCCTTCTGTACTTCTTCTTTCTTATCATTTGCTACCTCTCATAGTGTATTAGTGTTGTGATTCAGAGTAAATAATAATATGTTGCCAATGAATATATCCAATTTTATCAAAAGAAAGAAAAGCAAAACATCTTTATAAGTTGCAAATGTCAAGCAGTCTCACAGAAAATGACTAGCTCCTTTTATTGATACCAGGACATCTATTAAGAAAAAAGCCAATGCTGTGGCCTTTGTTGGGTTTTGATGCCCGCAGATGAAATTTAACAATAGACGTGGAAGGTCAAAGGGGAACTTGGACTCTCCCTCCCTTTGGAGTATATCCATCAATACAGAATGATCATAGTGAGCATTTCACAGACAGTGCAAATGGAGAGAACCAGGCAATGCCTAAGACTCTGTCAATCAATTCTCTACAATCTTTTGTCAGTCAATAAGTAGACATTCACATGTTTCTGCATTTGTGGCTGCTTCCACTACATCCTTATCTAAAAGTAGTCCTCTCTTTTGGGTACTCATGAGACCCTGTTATTTATAGCTGGGATCAGCTGGTGACCTAAACTATTCATTGCACCAGGGGATAAAGGTGGGGAGACTTGAACCACTCTGTGTAATGAGCTCTCCCTCTTCTTTCTTTCCATGGAGAATTCAGTCCTCAGGATGATAGCAGGAAAGTAATGTGTTCTCACTGCAGGAGACTGACAACTGAGGTGTGAGATAGTCCCTTCCCCTGGCTTTGTCTGAAACAAAAAAATAGGGCTCTAATTGTGGGAAAATTACAGCTAGCCGCAGCTTGGCCAGCTTCCTGAAGCTGATGGCCATCTGCAGCTTGCACTCTGAGCCTCTTTGTGTGTCTCCTTCTTGCATGGACCCATGCAAAGATCATTGTGTAACTAGATTTCTGGCATATTAAGGAACTGAGAAGTGAAGAATGGAATCAAAAAGGCAGGGCCATGTCCTCCTTTTCTGATGTGGTGACAATATCCAGGACAAAAGAAACCTGATTTTCAGACCTGATTTATTGGCATCGTCACTTTGGAAGGGCCATGCAAAGTCTGACACTGGGAGAGCTTCACTTCACAGAGCAGAATATGAACCTGAATTTTTAATTTCAGTTGTTTCAGAAACTGAATTGTAGTTCCAGATTGGTGGGGGCACTACCCTAAATACAGGGCATCTCTTTTCCCTTTATGCTTCTCTTTTCTTATCAGTTTTCTATATCTCACATTGTATTTCTGTGTCATGGCTTTACACTTCTGGGGTAATAGCACTTTGAAAAGGCTACTAATGCAATCCTACAAAGTAAAGAGTCTGTTAGGTAAACTGTTTGTAAATGGTAGATTTATCATCTCTCTCACAAGCTGGATTCAAATAGTGTTTTCAGAGAGATATTCTTGGATTCCAGGTCAAGATGACCATAGCGGAGCTGGGGAGAGAACTCAGTGGTCTAAGCACCTGCCTGGAAATCTCAGGGACCTGAATTCAATCCCTGGTACCACACTGTGCTGGCCCAGAAGCAGGATGTGATGGTGCACACTTGTAGTCCCAGCTATGGGGAAGCTGAAACAGGAGGATCGCTAAGAGTCTGAATTAGGTAATGAGACCTGGTAACAAAAAAATAAATAAAAAAGATGACCACAGGGATGAGTCATCAGGAAAATAAAAATAGCAAGCTATACGCATTAAGCTCATGCTGGTACCCAAGAATGCATATGGAGCTTTCACTTGTGTTATTTTGACAGCTTTTCTCCCTCTGTATTCAAGAGTTGAACTATGACTACTTTTACACACATTTGTTCTTACTTATTTTTCCATGCCTTCTTTTGGTCTGCAGGATTCTTAACAGCAAACGAAGTTCCCAGAAACACACTGAATGATATGACATGTCTTTGAATTCACCAAGGTGCTATTTTTACATAAAATAAATGTCACTTCTATTATGTGAAGTGAACTACATTTTATTCCAATCTCTTCCCACAGAAATGAGTGTCTTGTAGCAGAGACCCAGATTTACAAGGCGCACATTGATGTGAGCCTTAGACTGGCTCTATTCCCTGTGACTTGCAAAGTGCAGTCAGCACCCTCATTTCCAGCTGCATACTGTACGCCTCTTCTCATATAATGGCCATTGAAGGTGCCAAAATAAATGTGAAATTTGAAAGGAGAAAATGCAGAGCTGCTGTTGTTATCCCTCTGCTCAAATAGTATGTGGTAGATCAAAGCATCAAGGACAGTAATGAGGGATTAGAGCAGCAGGACTTGTGGCTTTCGCTCAGGTGTGCTGGTCACTGTGCTGAGAGCTTTGTCAAAATGGTCTCTCTTAATGCTCACTTCAACACTCAAAATGAACACTTTATTTTATGAATGATGGAAGTAAGAATTAATGTTAAATGATCCTCCTAGAATCTGAGGGACCAGAAGGACTCTGGGAACCACCAAAGCTCAGTGGTGCCTTTTTCCTGTTGTTTAATGATCACCACAATCTGCAGAGATAGGCCGGATAGATATGCAGAGCAGGAGGTGAGGGTAGCTTTGGAGGATGTTTTGTTGTCTGTATAATTTTTGCCTTAAATGATTAAGGGTCTGCTCTCCTTGTCCTTTGACCAATTGTTTCTACATGGGTCACTGTGAACCCTTGTAAAATCTAATTAAATATTTAACCATACTATCTTTGAAGTTAATGATTGCTCCTTTTATCAGGCACCGAGTCTTGTAACTCTTCCTTTTATTTGTCCTGAGTCAGCTTCCTTCAATCAATCCAGGATCTTGTAAACTAAACTGACGTCTGCTTACCTACACTAGTGCTAATTTCCAAGACTTAAGTTGTTCAACTATTGAAATGTTTACATTAAACAAAACTTTTAAGCCTCTGACCAACAATTCATACTTCAACCTCAATTATTAGTATTCAAATAATAGATAATGATTATTAGCACTCACCAGATCACCACCTGCATAACTGGTCTGAGAATTAAAACAGTCTGATTATATCTCTGCAACCTACATGATAAGATTTGAGGGGGGAAAAAACTAGTATTTTATTTCTGCATTATTTAATTTATTATAGGTGATATCATTAGGTGACTAGGTTCAATAAATCAGGATTTGACCAAGTAAAAATTTGACTAGACCTGTAATCCTAGCACTCGCGAGGCTGAGGCAGGAGGATTGGTGAGAGTTCAAGACCAGCCTGGGCTACAAAAGTGAGCTCAAGGCCAGCCTCAACTGCATAGCGAGACCCTGTCTCAAAAAGACAAAAAAAAAAAAAAAAAAAAAAAAAAAAAAAAAAAAAAAAAAAAAAAAAAAAAAAAAAAAAAAATTGACTAGATATTAGAAATGTGACTAGCAGTATTTAAAAAGTAATTATTCAGGCTTCAGATAATTCATATTATCATCAGAAACATCACCACTTGCACTCAGGCAAATCCTAGAAATATGAATATATGAATGTTTATAGAAATGTTACAAAAATGCTTCATGTACTTCCTTTACAAATGCTGCACTATGTCTGTCCTTTGTGGTATGTCCATTCATAGATCTCCCTACATTTGCACCTATGTGTACTTTGGAATTTAGATAGGTGATATGTGTTTAGCTCAAAATGTAACATTCAATGTCACATTTAATTATTTGATACAAACAGGAAGTATTTGTCCCCCTCTGCAGCAGCACTATTGGGATTTGGCCAAAAGGATTCTGCCTCATGTGTCTTGTCCTTTGTAGTGATAGCAAGTGTGTCCCCTTAAAGCTAGAAGTGCTACATCTTCAGTACCACATAGGAGAAAGAGGTTGCTGCCCCACATTTTCTAAAACTTGCAGTCCAGTGGAGATTGATTGACATTGGTGACCTGGGCCTGTGACTCCTCTGTTTTTCCTGTTGAGATAATGCGTGGAGGATGGCATTTCTGCCAAACTAGACTGAAAGGAAGTAGCCCCAGTGAACAACAACAACAGAGAAAGAAAAACCCTGGCAGAGCAGTCTCCTTAGCTTATTAGAGCCAGGGAAGGACTGTGCCAAGATCTGTGGTTACATTTTATTTTGGGCAAGTGTGAGGCTGTTTCCAAGGTGACCACAAACCTTCATGTAAAGTGATGAGTTAGTTGCATGCAAGTCATTTACCATGTCTAAATTCTCAAGAGAAAACCTATGTCTTCCAGTCTTTCTTTCTATCCTTGAGTTTTAGCTTCATCATCTGGGGCTGCCCACGGAACATAGTTTGGTTCTTCTGACCCCAGCCCCAAGGGTGACTAGGATGACAACAATGTAGCATTGCCCATAGACAACACAGAGATATGACAATGAGAAGGTTTAACAAAATAAACAAGTTACAAAGAAGCTATAGCCTCAACAATGAATGCAGAAGCTTTTCCTGGAAAGGGAGACTGGAACCTCCCAGAACGATGGGAAACTGCACTGGCTACAAATGTGAAAATTATAGGAAATAGAAAAGCTTATGGCCTGTGAACCCAGGAAAAATTGATAAACTATAAGAGTAACCAAGAAAAGCCAGGTATTGTGGCGCATGCCTGTAATCCCAGCACTTGGGAGGCTGAGGCAGGAGGATTGGTGTGAGTTCAAGACCAGCCTGGGATACAAAAGTGATCTCAAGGCCAGCCTGAACTGCAAAGCAAGACCCTGTCTCAAAAAGACAAAAAAAAAAAAAAAAAAAAAAAAAAAAAAGAAGAAAGAAAGAAAAGAAAGAAATACATGCCTTTAAAATAATCTACAATCAAATCAAAATAAAACTGGGCATGGTGGTGCACAACTGTAATTTGACTACTTGGTAGGCTGAGGCAGGAGGTTCAATATGAATTTGAGACCAGCCTGGGTTACAAAACTGAGCTCAAGGCCAGCCTGAACTGCATAGTAAGACCCTGTCTCAAAGACCAAAAAAAAAAAAAAAAAAGAGTTACCATAAATAAACATGACAGTAAGACTGCTCGCCCATTAAATTATCAACAAAGTTTTAAAGTTAAAAGGTCAAATGTGTGCCAAGGTGATGAGAATTCTTATACATCACATTTTGTAGCAGAAATTTTATATTCCCATTTCAGGGAAGTTTAACAATAACTCTTAAATGTAATTTAGTTATCCTATGTTTCAACAATCCACCTTTCCTTTCTCTGAGAAAAACAAACATTTTCAAATGGGAAGGAACAGTTGATGCTTAATTTGTTTCGTCTTCTTTTTTCAGTTGTTTGTACTTTTTTCTCTTCTTAATTTCTTATATATTTCTCTCTTCTTCCAATTTCACATGCATGTGTCTGGTAGTATGAAAAACTAGTTGGAAGACAACACTACGTATTACAACAAGTACTGTGAAATTCATATAACTTTGTTAAGTGAAATTCTAATTTGTTCTCACTTTAAAAAAAAAAAAAGAGAGACACAAAGCACAGTGTTCATTTCAGTATCTCTTGTGATTGTGGAAAAATGGAAACAGCAGACATGCTCAGCAGCAGGCCACATGAAGTTAGCTCTGGGGGGTTCATGCTGGAAATCAGTAGGGCCCAGTGAAATTGTAGGTGTACATATTTCACTCAATCGATCTCTAAGGAAGTTTTCAAAAATGAATTAGAAAATAGATACAGTACACAAGACAAGATATAGGAAAGGTTTCAAAAAGTGAGTTAAAAAAACAGGGACAGTACACAAGACTATTATGTAAATATTCGCATGTGCATGCACACACACACACACACACACACACACACAACTAGGCTATAGGTCTTCAGAGACTCCACCGGAGACTTACATGAGCTGCTACCTAGACCCATAGAAATGCTACTGAGGCGAGGCAAGAGGAAGAGGAGCAGGAAGGTCATCAGTGGAATAGGAAATATGAGCTGTAAGGTTCTGACTTTCTATGTAGATAGTGCATATGTGTTCAAAAATGATTGAGAATTTTGATAAGTATGCAGAAATGTTCTGTGTGTTCCCAGGGGCTGAGAAGAAAAGGAAGAATATTAGATAAAAGTGACAATCAACAATTTGAGTACACTTCTCAGGAAGCTTTCCTAACTAAGCTCTGTGACAATGGAAGACCCAAGATAGAATAGACAGTGCTTAGAGTGCTGAGCCCTGCGGTGAGGGGCCTGCTGAGCCTGACTTGATAAAATGACCTGTAGGCATGTGTTCACCACACACTGTGCCCTTGGCATTTCTCATATGAGTGTATGTCTTTGTTTGTTTAAATATGCCCCTCCATAATAGTAATGAGTGTATGTATTAGTGTTACTCTATATTTGTGTGTATTCTGTGTCAGCTTGAGTGTGTCTCTATGTGTATACCTGTGAGTGTGTGTGTGTATGCATACGTGTGTGTGTGTATGTGTCTGTGTGTGTGTGTGTGTGTGTGTGTGTGTGTGTGTGTGTGTGTGTGTGTACTGGTGGGGTTGGGTTCCCACAGTCTCCCTGGGCCTAGTGTTGCACTGAATAGTAGTTGCCCACTGTATACCTTCAGAACATATGGGCCATTTTGAATTTAGGTTGGGTAATTCAGTAGGGCCCCTGGATAGATCCTTTCAATCCTAAATCCTTATTCAAAGTAGCTGTAGAAATAGGAGAAAAAAAGAGTTCCAGATTCAAATATAAATGTATCATCACACAGAAGGAAATTATGACAAGAAGGTTAGTAATTAAAAATGATCTGCTGTGGCCTCTTAATCATGTACACAGACTGCTACAATTAAGGCTTATTTGAGGGACTAAGAGAGAGTTAGGCAGATGCCTTCTGAGAAAGAAGTCTGAAAAATTAACACAGAGGGAAATCTCCCTGTGTGTGTGGTCAAGAGAGAAAGTCAGCGACCAAAGAGAGAAATTTGAGTATCAAGGTTACCTAATACAAAAATTGAAAAAGTTTATGACCAAGCAATTCTATAAGAAGAATTTGTAAGCAACATAAAGCCAAGTAAAATTTTAATTTAAAAAGAGCCAAGTAACATAATAAAAAGAGCCATGTCATCTTATTTAATACCCAAACATTTTAAATGCATTCTGTATAACAGCCTGAGTTTGATTCTTGGTAGCCAAAATAAGACCTAATTTGAATTCATATCAGTTACTTCACAAATAATATAAGAATATTGAAACTGCATGTAATTTTCCATTTTATTAAGGATTTTTAGAATTGGGAAAGGCACTGACAGAAGCATAAAGTGAACGATCTTTTGGGGAGAAAGTTATTGGTATGTCAAAACTCTTAAAGTGTTTATACATTTGAACTAACAAATTAATTGTTAGAAAACTTGTATTGGTTGTTTTGTTCTTCTGAATATTGTTTATAATTTTAAAAAGCAGATACAACTCTTAAGTTTGACTCAAATTTGAGCCTTACTAAATTATGATATATTGTTTTGATGAGTACTCTGCCCTGCCAAAACCTTTTTTTTCTCCAGATATTTATTTATTGTTAGTGCATGTGTATAATATATAATGCTTGCATTCCTTGTGGGGAAGAAAAAGGAAGGGCAGGGATAAGAGGTGAAAAAGAAAATTGGGGTGTTCTGTGGATGTCACCATCTGCATACAGGGAATGTAAGCCTTACATGCTGCAGACAGGCACTAAAGGAAAAAGGGAAGGGGGTGAAGAGATAGAAGTTGGGGGGATGGTGGAAAGGGATGGGGGATTTAAAACAGGATTAAAATGTGTTGTGCACATGTACCAAAAACTTTCCTGTAAATAAGTACTTAGTTACATGAAATGTAGTAACAAAGATGATCTTGTAAAACAGTCTTTGAATAATGAATCTAGTTATGCAAAAACTTATGTACACAAGTAGATTAACTTAGTATTTGCCTGTGGGCAGCATTCTAGGTGTCTGGGCTTTCCTGTTTTCCTAAACTTATACATGTATAAAATGGGAGAAGTCGAGGTTTTTTATTTTATTTTATTTTTTGTGAGTTGTAGGTAAGGGAAAATGTTGACTTTAGCTAAGGCTAAATCCTACTCAGAAATTTGAGACCCCTCACCGAATCCTGGAGACTTAAAGGCAAATTTTTCAGTCACAAAGGAAGGGATGATTATTTGGTGCTTTGAAGAGATTCCCTCCTTGCCATTTGCAGTGGGGAAACAAAAAAACAAAACAAAACAAAAAAACACTTCCCAATGAAGGGCTTTTAAGGCCCTGTTCTAATCCCTTTTTTAAAAAAAACTTCTCATTTCATTCATAGCTAAAATCTGGGAACAAAGCTGTTCCACTTAATATGTCAAAGCTGAACTTCTTATGAAACTGCCCCCGCCTACGTGGCAGAATTGTGTCTGAGCCCAGTGGCTTTTAAGTGTTTTTAGCTTTTTGATGATCACCTTGTGAAGGTAACACCATTCCCCAGGGAAGCAGCAGTGCTCTGCTCTGATAGGAACAGGGTGGGGAGGATGGCATGGCCCAGCCTGCTATACAGGCCGACCTAGCCCATAACAGGGCCATCAGAGCCCAGCAGGCAGGCAGGGGCAAGATCCTCTTCTAGTACTGTGAGAGTATGTGCAAGACAAGGTTTCAAAACCTTAAATTTTTTTTCTCATGACCTTGCACTTGCCAGGCAGGTGCTGTGCAATGGAGCTACCTTCCCTGACCCCGGGCCTTAGAATCTCAATGCTCTCTGTGTGAAGTTAGTACCCACAGTTTTAAATAAGGGAGATAGACAGTGGTCAGATATTGAACCTAAAAAAATAAAAAAGATGCTATGGGCAGTGCCATGTCACTGCCCTGCTAGAGAGCCCTATTTATGTTCTTTCATATATTCCAAATGTGTTACAAAAGTTAAATTAGAAAAAGATACATTCCCAAAAAAAAAAAAAAAAAAGAAAAAGATACATTCCCTCTACTCTTTAGAGTCTAATGAATCTACTGTTAGATTTTATAAGTGAATCAGTCATATTTTATACTTTGGTTGAATATGAAATCACATTTTACTTTCATCTTTTTCTTGCATTAAATGTAACATAAATATTTTATATTTTAAAAAATGAGAAGCTTTACCAGACTTGAAGGATCTCTGGCCATGGATGAAATATTATCTAGATCATATTAAATGTGATTATCCAACCATTTTTTTAAAATTATTCAAAATATTCCTTTCAGAAAATAAATCCAACTGACAGACAAAAAGTTTACTTAATAGTAATCAGCTTACATTATGGATGGGAACAGTAACATAGAGTATAACTCATACTTCCTAAAGGACGAATGTTTGCTAATATTCCTTGATTTACTCCTTTGGAATATAATTGTTTAAAGACAACATTACTATGACAAGGTCAGGATTTCTTGCAGAAGAAATTGTGATATATCAAGAATTGAAAGGAAAAAATAGAGAAAAACTTTTAAAAGTAACTATTAGACTATAGTAGCTTTGTGCCATGCTGGCCCTGCCCCAGGGGCACACCGAGAGGGTGACTAAAACTAGACATGGTGACTCGCACCTGTAATCCCAGGACATGGATGGCTGAAAACAGGAAAACTACTATGAGTCCGACCTATTCAGTGAAACCTTGTGGACCCTGTATTAAGTGCATTAAAAAATGAATATAGTAGCTCTGTATAGTTTTCTATTTTGAAAACAAAGGGCATTGTAGTTGATGAAAGATATTTTTCTTAAGTACCCTAGATTAGAAAAATACAAGTCTAAACATATAGACTTACTTTCAATACATATAATATTTACTTTGGATTTTATTGATTATGACAGTTTCCCATTATCTAACAGATTTAGGTCCTCTTCTCAGCTGACTCCCAGGTTTCCCCTGGGCCAGGGGTGTGATTGCCTTGTCAATCTCCTCCCTCTGGCCTGTCCCCTCCTGTAGCTTCCTAACCACTGGGGCAGGTGCCTCTAGCAGCCCTTGAGGATCACACTGCAGTTCCAGCACACACCAGTTACCAGCATGGCGTCTGGGTTCAGACCACATGCACTCCAGTTTCCTACTACCTTCTATAGATGCAGGTGTAGCAGTTACCCGGTAGGGCTGCTATGAAATAACACCCATTAGGAACTTCCCATAATGCCTACCTGGTGGGTGATTATGTCCTAATGAACACTGCTACTTTTTTTAATGGTTTTATTTTTAATCTTTTGTTGTTGGTGTTGTTAATACATTAAGGTATAAAAGCTTTCTAGGTTTACAATTATAAATATATTTCAGGTATGCTTATTTTTCTGACTTTGCAATGGGCTCTGGTAGTTTACTATTAGTATTTTTGTACCTAATGAGACCAGAAAGCAGAACCAAGAAAAGCAGGAGCAAGTCTAGAAGCCAAAAATTAAATCAGAAAGATGGCAGAGAGCAGAGAAGTGGGCTGTAACAACACACAAGGCCTTGTGGTACATGCGGGTCCCTGCTGCCTTAGGACCCTTCCCTCCATTAGGGAGGGCAACACACAGTGCCGTCTTAGTTTCTCTTGTCTTAATTGGGAAATGCATGACTAACATGACAGAGAACACATTATAAGAGGTATAGGTTAAATAATAAGCTTTAATTTAAATTCACTGTATTTCTGATTTTTAAATATTTATAGATGACCTAAATTAAATCATGTTGTCTAGGATTAAACATGTCTGGCTTTAGGCACATATTTGAAAGCATCTTGAAAAGTGTAAACCTTGTGCATTTTGGCAGAATCATCCAGGAGTTGTGACAGAGATCTCACACCTCAAATGAACTGAAAATTCTTAGGAGCTGACACTGCAGAACACACTAGCTGACCTAGACTACATAGCAAGGGGACAGTGTACTCTCACTCCTTTCTTCTTGCCTCCTCTCATCCTTCTCCAGGTGTTTCACTGCCTTAGTGCTTGAGAACATTTCTTTTTATCTTCAGTAATAAAAACTATCAGTATAATAAAGTCTGGCAGGAGAGACTCAGGAATGTTAGCAGAAGACATGTAGTGTCTGCTGAGAGAAATTATGAGTGGGGCTTTTTTTTTTCTCTGCACGTTATCTTTATTCCCTAATTTTTCTGCATTGATCACTTAGAATATGAGCAATTAACACAACAAGCAAGGAAGACAGACTTTTAATGAGCTACAGTATCAGGCTTGTTGATAACAGTGTCAGCTACAAGGGAAGGGACTCAGTGCAATCACTGCTTTGTGAAGAGTTGCTCTCACCTTGTGAGATGGTGCTGATGTCCCTGGGCAGTCACTGGCTTCCAAACTCAGAAGCACTAAAGTGGACATCCCTTCTGCTGAAGCATGAAGGTGCTGAGAGATAAGAGGCTTTCTCTTAAGTTGCTGAATAAGAAAGAGACAGAAAGGTATGCCAAGCCATCACCACCTGCATCACCATTCAGGAAGAGGAATGCATGAAATATTTATGGCCTGTTGCCATTGGCTGCCAATAGTCGGAGTGAACATTTACCGTTTAGTGTTTGCTTTGGGATTGGTTTTACTGGGGGGCACCTGCTAAAGGACAGCCCCAACCACTGGGTTGGGCTCCTAGAATTCCATGTAGAAACTGACTTTTTCTGGTACAGACCTGGCCACTGAGAACTGGAAGGACTCATTTATTATTTTTTCATTGGATTTTTCTCTTTTTCATTCTCAAAGCACCATTATTCATGTGTGCAAAGCATGTGTGCCTCTTGTCTTCTCCATGCACACCGTGATATGGATATGAGGGGGCAGGTCCCACATCTTCCTCTTTGAGGCTCAAAGTTTCAATGAGGAAAAGGAGTTCTATAGGATGATTAGGCAGTGGGGGTGATGGTCATGCTAATGTAGTTACCCCATATACTCAGGTCTAAAGACCTGTGTTGTTCTCTGATGAATATAGTAAAATCATTCTTCCCAGAAGATGATATTTTAGGCTGAGGCAGAAGGAGCAATGTGAGTTCGAGACCAGCCTGGGTTACAAAAGTGAGATCAAGGCCAGCTTGAACTGCATAGTGAGATCCCGCCTCAAAAAGACAAAAAAAAAAAAAAAAAAATGATATTTTGATTTGTTTTGAGCCCTCTCTTTCATTTAAGAAAGTAATCTTTTCAAGTTCAAGAGTAAAAACTGGGAAGTTCAAAATGTCTTTGTGAGAAACATGTACTCTTAAGTTTAAAGTGGAACCCACGTTTCTCATGAATTTAAAATCTTTGCAAAGTTGCTCAGCTTTATATTCAGTGACATTCAGTGGCCAGTACTGGCCAGTTGTGTCCTTGTGCACCTCACTGTACATCATGTTGCACCTGCCTTCTCAGTGTCCTCTGCACCATTACGTATGCAGGGTGCCACTGAGGATCCAGCATGACCTTGTCCCTGAGACATCTGTGGGAACTTTGTAGAGTTTCTTTTTCTCTCTCTCCCTTGCAAGGTTAGCACATGCATTACAAAGCATTATTCAAATGTAAGCAGTTGTCACTAATATGAATACTAACTGTGATGTGCCAACAAGAAGATGGGGGGACAAGAATCAACCTTCATGTCTGAAGCTCTGGACACTGAAGACATTGCCCCCTGCCGCCTGACGCTTCTGTTCCTAGACCTTCTCCTGATCGAGCTGTCAGAGCCCAATGGGCTACGGAGATGTCCTCATCCTTAGTCATTTCTGCTAGTGATTCTAATGGCTTTTATAGCTCTGGCCTGTGTTTTCTTCCTGTCACAGTTTTACATTTACTTGATACAAGATCCCCAAGAGCTGGGCCCTTGCCAGGGAAGGCTGCATTATGTGCTTACCACCCAGAGACTGAGACAAATATCAGTGGGGTGAATAACTGGCCTTTAGCTTGTGCTAGCCAGCCCTGCCTCAGTGTGATCCTCCTTTAAGCCTGATACTCACAGTCCCTTACTGATTGTGGGTGGCTTGACTTCTGATTCTTCCTTTATGCAGGTGTGAAAGTGAAGCACATTCTAAAGAAACTATGTTTTAAATACTGCATTTGGATGTTTCCTTGGGTTGGTGATATGCCACATATGCCTGCCCATGCTGGGCAGCGGCTACAAGCCACCAACCTATCAGCTCCATGTTCACAGAAGAAACAACCCTTGCTGCCTAGTGTAGCTGAGCCGGGATGCTCTGTGGATTAAGTGAATGACAGTGGCTGTTTCATGAGGACATTACCCCATCCTTCAGAAAGAGCACCTGACGTGTTCATCTTAGGTCAGGAACCCAAGGCCATTCCCTGCCACCACTATTTCTAAGATCAAGGTCTTTGCCTGGCTGCTGAGATCTTGCATCAGGCTCTCCTTGCTCTGCCTCCACAACTCTTTGTCATTTTACCACCCCACACTCCCATGCAGGCACGGCTGTCAGGATTTTCTCTGTACACTTTTGCTTTGCCATTGTCGATACAATGCATTTCCATATAATTGCTCTCAAGCATTTTCTGCTCAGCTATAGCAAAAAGACTGTTAACTATGTGATCTGTGTATTTGGTTTTTCCCCTCTTGCATATAAAATCCCCTATACACAGTAGGTGCTCAAGAAATGCTTGTTGACAGATGGGCTTAGACATAGTACTCAGATTTATTTATTTGTTTGGGAAAAAGAAGTTACAGGGGTCAGACTCTAAGAGTATTTTTCATTCCTAGTGCAGCCATGATTTTTAAGCTACCAGCAGCAAATTGCCACCCACACACAAGGAAAAAGAATTTCTGTACATTTAGGGAGGAAAAAGGAAAAGCACTGCTGCTTCTAATACAGCCCAGCTGTATTTCATGCAAGTGCCATGTTGGAAATAAAGGGAAACAGCAGAGTCCCAGGAAACACCCGTAGTTCTTCCCCATTTCTGAATTCTTTATCAGCATGACAGGTGGTGATAGAATATTATCCAACAGCAGTTATACAAATTGAGTATCGGAAATAAGGTTGCCAGCCCATGACATTCATTGAACAAGGATCCTCAGTGCTTTGTATTAGACCTCAACCTAAACATTATGGCTTTCAGAGGACCTCTGAAGTGGAGCTTAGTAGATGGTCTCCACCACTGCAAGACAGCTGGATCTCTAAGCTCTTTACAAAAAGCTTGTTCAAGTGCCCATGGCAGCAAGGGACCATGGCTAAGGCCTGTGTTATGGTTTATGTGTAGTTGTCCCCGCAAAGCCTCATGCGTTCATAGGGTGGGGACTTCTACAGTTTGAGACTTGATTCATGATCCACTGGGATTATGTGATTTAGTACTGATGAGATTATGGGTCTGAGTACTGCTGGGAATTATAGGTGTGGCCTGAGGCGGATAGGCTAAGGCAGAGAGCCTGATGTAATTTAAAGAGAAACAGACTCACGCTGTTGCTCTGCTGTCCTGATTGGTTGGCTGCCTCTGTCACCATGTTGTTGCTGTTCTGCCTCCATAAACTGGATGCTCTCTGCTCTGTTCCACTCAGCCTTGGGCCAGCCAAATCTGGATTGAAACCTCCACAAACTGTGAGCTAAATAAACCTTTCCTTCCTTCATTTTGAGTGTCAAGTATTTGTCCCAGCTACAAGTAAAAAGTAACTAAGACAGCCTGTTATGCTAGAACTTTCAAGAAGGGTGACGCAGGAAGAGCCCAAGTTCAAGCCCAGCTGAGCAGTTTTGTGACTTACACAGCCCTGCTCTCAAAACAAACAAGCAAGCAAAGAACAACAACAAAAAAATGTGAGAGAGGTGAGGGTCAGGTAGCTCAATGAAAAGGCCCATGCACTGGGGGAAGAAAGCAAAACATGACTGGGCCCCACCTCAGTTCCTAATGCTTAGGGTAGGCTTTGTAATTGTGTCTCTAACAAATTCCTGGGTGATATTAATGCTACTGGTTCAAGGTCTCGCTTTGAGAACCATTTCTCGATGGAGTTTCTGGCACCACAGGCCAGTTTGGGGCCTTATGAGACTTTCTGCTCTTTTGCTCCATATCCAATCTCTGTGACAGGTCCCAGACACAGTTCTGTCAGCCCCAAGTGACTATAGGAGATACATCAACCAGATGAGATTTAACTAAGCAGCAGTCAACTCAGCCTCATGGAAAACAGGACCCTGGCAATAGTAAGGTCTCTTTTTAGTACCCTTTTAAAAAGAAGAATCATGTCAACTCTTGTTTCTTGCTAGCCAGTTTGCCTTAACTCTGTAGAAACTTGTAGGTCACTCTTCTCTTTACTTCAAGTCTTTACATTGACCTAGATCCTACCTCCCCGCCCCCCTTTTTGAGCCAATATCTTACTAAGTTGCTAAACTTAGGACTGGAGTCCAGGCTGGACTCAAATTTGTGATCCTCTTCTCTCGGCCTCTCAGAGTGCTGGGATCACAGGTTTGTACTACAACACACATTCTGAAATGACCATAAAACTATCATTACTCACCAAATCTCTCCTATTTTAATGAAAAAATAGATTATTAAAAATAAAAAGAATATATTTATTGAACGTTAAGGTACAGATAGAAGTTAAGAGAACCAAGAAATTCCCATAACCTCACCATCAATAAAAGACCACTTCTGACATTTTTCGATATCACTGATCATCTCTGCAGTTAGGAAAATAATGGAATTGCTTCTCTTTAGTCACCCTGTCCTGTGATTCTCTCATCTGAGTCTCCTTTGTCCTTTGTGTATCCTCTGGTGGATTCTGTGTTACCCTTGGCAACCTCCTAATTATAGTGAATGATGGGCCCTGAAGCTTCTGTACCATCCAAAAGGCAAAGCTGCATCAAACTCCAGGGTATTTATTCTCCTAATAGGTGTCCAGGAATGTGGATTGAGGAGATAAGCAGCCACTGGAACTGGGCATTGACATCTTTGACTGAAAAAAAGAAGTCTTTGGATGAATTCTAGCCCAAAAATGGTATCCTCTCTGGTTATCTAAAGGTCTTAGTAAGGAACTCAAAAGAATAATGTTGAATGACAGTGATGTCATATTCAAAAGATGAGTGGGCAATTAATTGTACCTTTACTTTGTGATTTTATCAATCCTAAAGAAGTGAATATCAGGGGATAGCCAAATAGCTCAGTGGATTAAAGCACCTGCAAGCAGGCACAGGGGCCAGGGGTTCAATCCCAGCCTGCACTGTCACGTTTGCCCCCAGGGCATGCTGAGTGGGCAAATGGGACTGGGCATGGTGGCAAGCACCTGTAATCCCAGCGCTTAGGAGGCTGTAAACTGGCAGATCACTAAGAGTCTGATCTAGTAATGAGACCCCAAACACCCTGTAGACCCTTCCCTAAAATATTAAAAAACAAAACAAAACAAAAAACAAACAAACAAAAGAAACTATCACCCTTACTGGTGGCCAGGTGTCATTTGTGGGACTGAGCTACTGCTATTTCCTTGATATCTACCCTGTAGAACCAGACAGAATCATAACCCATAGGGTGCAGGAGAAGCCCATTTGTAGAATATGCTGATGTACATACTCTGATGCTGTATACAAAAGAATAGTTGAAAGGCTGCTGTTATATACTGCTTTTTCTCCTGTGTTCAATTACTTCCCCTGTTTGGTGGTTCTTTTCATTTTCCTTCATGGAATTGTGGTCATTTTGCTCTCTCACTGGAGTATCTTTTAGTAAACTTGTGGGGTTGGCTATTACTATCCTATATTGCTCATTTAAGGATTCCGTCATTTTTCTATTCTCCTCTATTTTTTAGCAGTGTCTTTAGAAGCACTTAGTACTTCTTTTATTATGGGTATTATTTCTTTTTTTACTTCAGAAATTATGTATTTAAATTATGTGTAGAGGATCTGATTTCCTCTATACCTTTCTGCAGTTGTTTCTTTACTTCAAATGCTATTATTTCAGAGATTTCAGGTGTGTGATTTACAATTTCTTCTATGCTGTTTTCTCCTGTATTTGTTTTAGGTGGACTCAGGGCCTGAGATCCCATTTTTCTCCTTCTCTTTGTCATCCTGTATAGCTCTGCCTTCTGAACTTTAGTGTAGAACTTTGGTAGAACTCTTACCTTAGCACCAGGTCTGGATCTACCAAGTTCAAAGTTGTCCAGGAGGGCGTGGCTGTGGTCTGGTTGTTGAGCTCTACTCTTCCCCCTATAGCCCTTGGAAGCAAACCTGCTGTGCCACTCTGGCAAGATGTTCTGCTCCTGGATCAATTGGGTAGGTCTTGTGTCTAGTCTCTGTGCAGGAAGTTCTGTTGCAGTTTTCCACGCTGGGTATGAATGAGTTTCTAGTGGGCCCAAAGGCGGTCTCTCACTCATGCATCAGGCCTGGTTGCTGGGTCAAATGGGTTTCTGGCAGGCCCAGCGAGGTCTACATCACACTCCAGGCCTGATTGCTGGGTCTAATAAATACCATAAATTAAAAGAAATAATAGATAACTTGTTTACAGTTTCACAGATTTTTTTGTCTTTGCCTTATTCAGTCTTCATATCCTATGTAACTATAGCATTTGCGTGTTCTTGGAACAAAGGTTTGAACTTTACCACTGAAGCTTGGTTTAGTATTGAAGGTCCCCTGGGAATGCCTGTGGAGATCTTGGTGCTCAACAACTTGGTGTTCTGAGAGTGCAGAGATGAGTTTATATCCACTGTGCCTCTGAAACACAGAGCTCTGTGCAGTCACTTCAAAGTAGTTGATGATAATTCATTTTGAAGCAGAAAGAAAAATAAATTTCAACAAGTTGAGTGCCAACTGTTTTACTCTAAAATAATTAAAATCATATTTCCACCTCACTGTAAGCCTAATCCTAACTGTAAGCCCACCCTTCATTTTTTTATAGGGTAGATACCATCTTTTGCAAGAGTATTTTGGACTATAATTTTATTTCTAAAGCAAATGATTAGTTCTTTCAATGTTTAATCAGTGCTTCTTTATATCTCCTTTAGTCTTTAAAACTGAGATACCAAACAAGATAGCTACTAGTCATTTAACTATTTAAGCCTATATCTTAATTAATTTAAATCTGATTAAATTTGAAATATACATTTCAAATATTCAGTAACCATATGTCGCTGGTGTCTGGACAGCACAGATGTGCAACATTTTGTATCACTAAAAGTTCTTTACTGTAACAAAATACTGCAGAATGAGTCATTTACAATGAACATAAATTTATTTGGCTCACAGTTAAGAAGACCAAGAAGTCTCAGAGCATGGCAACAGCATCTGGACCTCCTGCAAAATCAAAACAAATATAGTAATTCCAAAATATGGTGCTGAAACACACATAAGATAGATGTTCCCATTTAAAAGAAATATCAATAGATTGAAAAACCTACAGTAACTGACTCCTGTGTCATCTCTTGGGGACACTGGTTGGACACTGGATGCTGGAGGCAGTCCTGTCTCTATAGCTTTTCTGGGCTTAGTTCACCTAGAAGGTATTGTATAAAGTTATATCCCTGCAGTTTTTCCAAATGGTTTTTGGATATCTGAGAAACACAGCACTGGGATACAGGGAGCAGAGTATAAAGGCAGCTGTAGGTGGTGGTCACTGAACTCCAAATATTATCTCTGGAAACCTGGCCCTTAAGTTCTTGTCTGGCCTCAGAGATCCCTATAATGCTTTTTGAATCACTCCTCCATTGTTCTGGTGATAGAATGAGCTTCTTCCCATCCAAATTGATCTCTTCAGCAAAGAATTATTTGGCTACAACCTTGATATTCTCTCCTAAATGTACTTTTAAAATTCTTTACATAGGCTGTTTTCCAAATCTTTTGCTTTTGATTCTCTCCAAATTATAAAATCCATCTCTTCTTTCAACTATAAAAAGTTTTAATGATAGCAAAAATCACTAAGGATAAAATGAAACAAATACTGGAATGGCAAATATATGACTGGCACTTTAACAGTTTGGGAGTAGGATATCACACAAAGTTCTAGTATGTCATTGATGTGAACAGTGTCCATGATTCTTACTCATGGCCAGGTGTCACTTGTGGGACTGAGCTACTGCTATTTCCTTGATATTCACCCTGTAGATCCAGACAGAATCATGACCCATAAGATGCAGGAGAAGTCCATTTGTAGAGTATGTTGATGAAAATATTTTGTTGCTGTATCCAAAAGAATAGTTGAAAGACTGCCTTTCTATACCTCTTTTTCTCCTGTGTATAGTTGGTTGCCCTATTTGGTGAGTTCTTTTCATTCTCTTTTATAGAACCATGGTCATTTTTATTCCTCTCTAGAGTATCTTTTAGTAGTCTGTATAGGGTTGTCTGTAAATAACTAAAATTCTTTAGTTGTTCTTTGTCATTCTGCATTGAACTTGAGAGAGAGTTTGCAGGGTATAGCAGTCTGGTTGAAATTTGTTTTCTCATAAGACGAAGTACTTTGTGCCGTGCTCTTCTCGACTTAACAGTTTGTGAAGAGAAATCTGCCCTTATTCTGATGGGTTTTCCTTTATAATCTATTTCTTTTCTCTAGTGGCTTTTACTATATTGTTCCTGAGCTGAATTTCTAGAATCTTTATTATTATATTTCTGGGTGTGGTTTTAAATGGGTTGACGTTATTTGAAATTCTATATGCTTCAGGTACCTGAATGTCAGATTGTTTTCCCATATTTGGAAAGTTCTGTTATTACTTCTGCCCATATTGTTTTTATATCATTTGTACAGATGCTTTCTTTCTCATTGATACTTATTAGTCTCACGTTGTTCATCTTTTCATCATCTTGCAGATGTTGAATTATTTTTTCTTGCATCCTAGTTGTTTCTAAGAGATCTTTTCTTACCTTTTCACTAGCTACAAAGGTGTCTTTAAGGTCTGAAGTCTATATTTACTTTTTTTTTTAAGCCTTTCCATCTTTTATTACTGCAACAGCTTCATCTTCTATTTAGCCTTCTGACTCTGCTTGTGCCTTCAACGCTTTCACCACAATTTTCTGCTCTTCAATAAGGAAAGCGCACTTGATCCTGTCGCGGACACACTTGGCACACGTGGAGCCCCCCCATAAGCCCTGCTGATGTGCTTCTTTGTTTTAGACAATCTCATAAGAACTTTAGGCCACACAGCTCGAACCCTTCAAAGTCTTCCCGGACACACACCACACGCAGATTTGGGGGCCTTCCCAACCTTCTTGGTATAGAGGTAAACAATTCTGTTCCCTGGGGTTTGGGATAGCCTACTTTTGTTAGAGGCAGTGTTGTAGGAAAGCCTACAATGGTAGGTCAGGTGCTGGACCATTGTGGAAGCCTCTAGACACAGTACCTGAAAGAGGTATATTTACTTTCATTCAAATGATTTTACCAGCTAGTGACTGAGGTTTTAATCTCCTGTATAGCACTTTGAATCTGCTTCATATATTCTCTTTCTTTCCTATATTGCTCATTCATGTATTCCATCATTTTCTATTCTCCTGTATTTTTTTTATCAGTGTTTTCCTTAGGAGCATTTAGTACTTCTATCATTGTAGTTATCATTTCTCTTTTTACTTCAGAAATTATTTCTGGTCTGATTTCCTCTATGCCTTTCTGTAATTGTTTCTTTACTTCAGATGCTATTATCTTAGAGATTTCCAGTGTTCATTTCCAGTTTCTTTTCTGCTGTTGTTTTCTGTGTTTGTTCTTGGAGGGCTCGGGGCTGATAGTGCATTTTGCCCCTTCTCTTTGTCATTTTGTACAGCACTGTCTTCTGACCTTTGGTATAGAGCTTTGGTAGAGTTCTTGCCTTAGCACCAGGTCTGAATCTACCAAATTCAAACTCCTCCAGGTGGGTGGGGCTTGGCTCTGGCTTTTGAGCTCTACTCCTTCCTGCTGCAACCCTTGGAGGTGAACCCACTGTGCCACTGTGGCAAAATGTTCTGCTCTTGAGTCAGGTGAGTGGGTCTTGCCTCTAGTCTCTCTGTGGGGAGTTCTGCCGAAGGTTTCCACACTGGACACACTGTGCTGGGTCTCTTGGTTGAATGAGGATCCGGTGGGCACCAGGTCATCTCACTCACATGTCAGGCCTGGGTTCTTGGTTGAATGATGACTGGATGGGCCCTGGAGCATTTCACTCTGGGCTCTGGGTCAAATGAGGATTCGGCAGGCCCTGGGTCATCTCACTCACATGCCTGGCCTGGGCTCTGGGTTGAATGATGATTCAGCAGGCTCCAGATTGTCTCACTCCCACATTAGGCCTGGGCCCTGGATCAAATCTCCTGTATTTTAAGTCAACCAAACCTAAATAACCTTAGAGAGAAAGAGAAAAAAAGTAACTAGGGCAAAGATAAAATGAAAAAAGAAAATATATTTTAGATATTTAATTCATTGTAAAGTTATACAATCCTTAGAACAAAAATCACAAAACTATTAGAGTAGAAATTATAAAAAAAAAAATCCCATAGATGAGATAGCTCAGTAGAATGAACACCTGCCTCATAAGTGCAGGGCCCTGGGTTCAATCCCCAGTACCACAAAAAAAAAAAAAAAAGAAAGAAAAATTGTCCCCTAAACTCTGCCATCAGACTGTCATTTATAAGGTACATTTTTTTAAAATCTAGAAGCTTCTAAAAATATAATTTAGATATGCTGTTCTCACAATTATATATTCTGTTGCTATCACTAGAGATTCTCTTATTATAAATTTTCTGCATTAGAAAGAATCATGTTCATAGCTAGAAAGAAGCATTTTTTATTGCCAATGCCTAGCAAAATCCTAGATACTTTAAAATATTGTATCATTGAATGAAGGCAAAATATTACAAAAATGGGATGTAGAATATTTACATAATCATTTTCTTTTATTTGCTATTTAGATTATTTTTAAAGTTTCAGAGAATGGCTTTATTTTAAATGAAATTTTCTGATCTATACATGATATTGCAAATAGCTAATGGAACTTGCCTGCTTCCTTGTGACTTTAAATCCATGTAAGAAGCCCCCTGGCTTTTGTTAAACAAAGCTGCTGAAACTCACAAAAATATAGATTCTTGTCACATGGCACAGTAATTAAATGACTGAATTTCAGAGAGCAGGTTCATTAAAATCTAAAACTACTTATAAATATATAGTTGAAGCATAACAAATATAAAATATCTCAATTCCAACTAACATTTTGATGATACTACTAAGATCAGTGAGTTTTTTATGCTAATTAAATTACTGCTGTTCAAAGTGTGACATTTAAAAACACCTGTTTAGTGTATTTGTTATGTTGAAAATGTAAAAATAACACTTTGATGTAGAGCCATCCGTATGCCCGCATATCCATATGGTATTATAAATTTGAAAAGGATTATATTCCTATTGGTGGGAGAAATCTTTCATTAATTCCCAAAGGACCATTTATTTAGAGATGATTGTTCTTTTGCTTTACTATCCTGACATTTCCTTGATGTGCCATTATGATATATACTATAATTGTAGCAACAATTACCCACTCAGAATTAATCTCCATTTTTCTCTTATGACCACACAGATTTATTAAACTTAACCACCTTCTATTTCATTGCTAACATTAAAAATATGTAAATGCCAAGAAACTACTTTCCTAAGGATTAATTTTAAAGAATGTGATACAGTATTCCACTGGAAATTAACTATGATATTAAAAATTAATACTTTGTAGACTCAAACTACTACCACTGCTTTGTAGCAACCAAACACATAGATAAGACTAATAAGAAGATATGAGAAATTAAAAGTTTCTGAGAAATATATGACAATCATGAAGAAGATAATAGAAATTTATGTATTTTTTTCAACATTGCTTTTCTAAAAATACCAGTTTTGTATCTTTCCTAATTATTGTGGATAAAAAGATTAATATCTTTTTTTAAAGAATAAGAATTAAATAACTAAGATGAGTTACCTGACACACTATATAAATTAGGATGGTCTTTGCTTTCTTTGAATGTGGTAAACCTTACATATTTTCATATATTAATTCCCTCCTTTTACTTTTCTCAATGCTGAAACAACATATCTGACATCCTCAAGTTAAAAAGGGAAAGCTTCAGGTCATGGTTTGTAACTGTTTTAACCCATGGTCAGGTGGCTCCAAAGCAAGGAGGCATAGCAGAAGAGAAACACTTCTTGACATGGTGGCCAGGAAGTTAGCAAGCAGCAGCCTGCCTTCCTTCATTTCCCTTTTTATTCCATCTAATCTACAAGCCTGTGTTGGTGTCACTCACTCCAGGGTGAGTCTCCTGTCTTCACCCACTTTCAGAGCCCTCTCAGCCCAGTTAGGGTACTAATCCAGTTGTCTTGCACCATAACTGAATATCATACACCCATGACTCAATGTCCTTCAAAAAGCCTTACTTCGGAGCAAAAAGCTCCATCTATGAAAACATGTGGGGTGGGCAATCTAGACACAAGCTATAACACTTCCTGTGCGCCTGTGAAGTCCTAGAAGAGAAGACTAAGCTGCTGCCACTGCTGTGGTACAGCAGGTGAAAGTCAAACAGACTCAGCAGCATTTCTGAGTGTTTCGGCAAGAGAACACTCAGGATCAGCTTCAGTCTCTGGCATCATGTGCTGTGCCAGCCCAGTCCCAGGTGTTCCTAGTTGGCCACTGAAACTGGGTGTGGTAGCACATGCCTGTAATCCCAGTGCTGGGGAGGCTGAAACAAGAAGATCACTGTGAGTCTGACCTACATAGCAAGACCCTGTACCAAGTACAGAGAGAGATAGAGACAGAGACAGAGAGATAGAGACAGGCTGAGAGAGAGAGACAGAGACAGACAGACAGACAGAGATAGAGACAGAGACAGAGACAGACAGACAGACAGACAAAGAGACAGAGAGAGACAGAGACAGAGAGAGAGACAGAGATAGATACAGACAGAGAGATAGAGACAGACACACAGAGACAGAGAGACAGAGAGAGATAGAGACAGACAGAGAGAGAGAGAGAACTCAGGCAGTAGGTATGTGACCCATGAGAACTAATCAGTGACAACATCCTTCTAAGGGTGACTTGTGAGCTGAGTCCTGAAAAAAGGGCATGAATCCTGCACAAGCAAAGGGGAGATGCTCAGAGAGCACACAGACAAACTAGCCATCTGTTGAAGTGCAGTGGTGGAGAAAGGGTAGAATAGAAAGGTAACTGTAGAGAGGAATCAGAGGAGGCTGGCAGGCTCTGGGGAGTCCAACTCTGAGGTTAGGTTTTACCAGGGGCCCTGAGAATGATTCAGATGTGCTGAGCATCTGAGGATTCATGTACTGAACAGATGGTATGAAAGTAAGAACAGTGCAAAGAGGGCCTGAGGTATTTAGGGCTGGGACTGCCGATGTGCCCATTCCCATCTGCACAGTGTCCAGTCTTAGTAAACTATGCTCGGGACCAAGAGGCTAATTAAAATTCAGAAATGCAAGAGTGGCGCTGACAGAAAGTTTGAATTCTAATACTTAGGAGCTAAAATGTCCTACTGTTGAATCAGTAGGACTCTTTAGATGCTGTCCTTCAGATTACCTGGTGGAAGCCATTATCACATGGCCAATCATTAATGTCTGACAAATAAAACTCAGTCTTTTGACAGAATTGGGGATGTAGAGACAAAGAGGAAGAGGAAAAGTGTCAAAGCTGAGGGCTCATATTATTTGATGAGTGGGGCAGAAGTCAGGGCTGGTTTGATAGGTTGTCTCCATTCCAGTGAAAGCAGCAAGGGACATATCCTAATATGGTGACCATTGAGGGGCCCTGGATTATAAGGTAAATGCAAGTAGGCAACTGGAGTTCTGCATTAACAGCATGAGTTTTACAGAGCAGTAGAAACTTACTAGGTACTGTGCCATGGCACAAATAGAAATGTAGAGGACAGGGATGGAAATAAGTGAGGCCTACCAAATCTAATCCCAATATTCCCAGATGACTTTCACCTGTCCTTTTACCTTGTCAAGGTAGAAAAAGTTGGGATAAGAGATTTGCTGGGAAATTTATTTCCCTTCCATATAGCCCATGTGGTAAGTGGTCTTATTACCACTTTATAAATGAAAAAGAACTGGAGATAGATTTCTTATCAGAAATTTTAGACATCTCTTTTAACCTGCATAGTAATTCTTTGAGGCTGATGTGAATCTCTGTGTACAAATGAGGTTTGGTTCTTGGGTTTCCAAGCAGCCAATCAGATACACCTGTTTCCAAAGCCCATCAACTATCAGTGGGTTCTATCCTGCACTGCATGACAGCCTTATTACCCAGAGAGCTTTTAAGAAAGGTCAATGCCTGGACCTAATCCCAGGTCAGTCAAATGAAAATGTTTGGGATAGATCCCAAACTGGTATGTTTTTGTAAAAGTCCCCTGCTAATTATAAAGAACACTGAGACGACAGACCTGAGCAATTCTCTTAGCAGCTATATGAAAGTGAGGTGTGATAGAGAAGGAAGAAACATAACTCATTCCAAAATGTGAGCCCTGTGTTAGGAAGAATTGTCTGGACGTAGAGTATAGCTAGGGGAGGATGAGGACAGAGCACCATCAGAAATGATGTGTGAAATGCAGTGGTATGAGATTTACTGGATGCACTTGAGGAAACCCCCACGTTAGAAACTTGGGGTCCTGAGTATGAAGATTTCCTGCTTATAGTTGTATTCTGCCTATAGTTGCTTGTAGATGTCGAGGAGATCTGTGGGCGCAGACCCATAAACAGTCAGGGAAAAAAAAAGAGTAGGAAAAATAGAAACAAGGCTTTTGTAAATGAGGATGGAAAAAGGGTTGGAGGGAGGGAGAAAGAATCAAGACACGTTATATACAGGTATAATGATGAATGGTACAGGAAACAATCTCAGGCTAACCAGACCCAGACTCCATGGGTAAAGGAAAGAAAAGAAACCAGAAAGGATTATTTTCTGGGAGAGCTTAAGATCCAAACGTGAAGTTTAAGTACAGAATAAAGATTACTCGAGTAAAAATGGCCTTAAGGGAAAGCTAGATTAGAATGCTGAGCTGTACAAGGCTTAAATCAACAGCCTCCAACATTGCCAGTTTTACCAATAACCCACTGCAATTATCGAACATTGGATTATGTATACAACTACTTTCTCTTAGGTCAATACGAAAACATTTTTTCATACCAATAATGATTAGAAAATTATAACATCTATGCCCTGTGCTCTGTATAACTAATAGGAGGACAACATGCATTGTATCAAATTTTTGAAATGTACTACATATGTGTTTTGAAACTATCACATGGTTATTTCTTATTAAAAGTAATAATAATAATAATAATAATAGTAATAATAATAATAATAATAAAAGATGGCCTTGCCAGGGCAGGCCAAATAGCTCAGCAGATTAAAGCACCTGTAAGCAGCTGCAGGGGCTGGAGATTTGATCCTGGGACTGTCATGCTGGCCTTGCCCCAGGGCACGCTGGGACTGCAAGTGAGACTGGGCATGGTTGCACACCTGTAATACCAGCTCTTGGAAGGCTGTAAACAGGTAGATCACTATAAGCCCAATCTTGTAGTGAAACTCTGAACACCCTGTAAACTCTTCCCTAAAATACAAAAAAAAAAGTTGGCCTAGCCAGCCCCATAAGGTGACCAATCAGCTATGGATCAGGTGGTAGGATTTACAGAGTGAAGGGATCAAACCACAGACACTGGCATTTGTTGCCTTGGACCCCAAGCAGCTCAGTAACATACCTGCTCTGAAAACAGTTTCCATCCTTGTAGACAGAGACTGGCTTGAAACATATGAACTAAGTAAGCAGGATTTTAGAGACACATGCTGAAGTGAAAAGTGTGAGGATGGAGGAAACCCTGAAGCATCATAGTGACATCAAAAAGATATTCAGAGATTTCTTTAAAAAGTTGTCTTTGGAGCAAAGACTGGCAGAGGTCACAGAAGGGGTCACATACCTGTCCAATGAAATAACTGGTAACTTTTTCCAGTTCTAATAAGCATGCGGTGATTTCTCAGCAGGATTTTCGTGTACATTTCACTGATGGCTGGTGAAGTTGATCACCTTCCCATATACTTTTCTGCTATCCACATATAGCCTTTGGTGAAATGTCTGTTCAAATCTTTCATACATTTCCAAATCGAGGTCTTCCCCCCACAATCCCAAACTTCAGAGGTTTTTTTTTTTTTTTTTTTTTTTTTTTTGTATTTTCTACATAAAAAGCCTTAACTAGATATGTATTTGCAAATATTTTCTTCCAGTCAGTAGTATGTCTCTTCATTCTCATTGTGGTTGTGTTTGTTTATTGTTTTGTTTTTGATATTTTTATTTTTTTCCAGAATAAAGTTTGTCTCTTGTGATGACATTAAATGCCCTAAAGTTTTCCTAATGACTCATGCTTTTGCTATCAGGCCTAAAAGGTCTTTGCCTAACCCAAGGTCAACAGGTATTTTGTTTGTTTGTTTTTGAGTGGTAAGGCTGCATTTTCTCTTAAAAGTTTTTACATATAGATTATGCATTTATCACTTTATTGTAAAATATAGAAAGCATAAAATTTATCATTTTAAATGTGCAGTCCAGTAACCTTAACTATATTCACATTGTTGCCAACTATCACCACCATCTTTCTCTACTTACTTTTTCTTGCCAAGATGAAACCTAGCACCTTTTGAACAATAACTCCCCAGGGATGGGGATATAGCTCAGTGGCACAGCCATTGCCTGGAAAGCTCAAGGTCCTGAGTTCTATCCCCAGTTTCCACCCCATCAAAAAATATAAATAATAACTCCTTGTTCTCCCTTCCTCTACTTCAGCCCCTACCAATCTCCACTGTGCTCATTGTCTTTATAAATTTCAATACTGTAGATACTCGTGAATAAAAGCATATAGTACTTACTATTTTGTGGCTAATTTATTTCACTTAGCATAGTTATCTTTAAAGTTCATCTATACTGTCATATGCATCAAAATTCCTATGTCTTTATATCTTTCATTTTCTTTTTCTCTTTCTTTCTTTCTTTCTTTCTTTCTTCCTTTCTTCTTTTCTTTTTGAGACAGGATCTTGCTATGTAGTTGAGGTTTATGTTGAACTCTGTAACCCAAGTTGGCCTCAAATTCTTAGCCACCATGCCAGATTTTGGGGTGGGCACAGCATGCCAAAGGTTCCAAGGTCACCACAGCTTATGGTAGCAGGGATTGAACTCAGGACTTTGTACTTTCTACTTGCTTACCAAGCAAGCACTTAGACCACTGAGCTATCTCTCCCCAGCTTTCACATGAACTTTACAATCACTTTATCATTATTTCCAAAAGAAATCTGGTGGCAGTTTTAATTGGGACCATATTGAATTGATAAATTTTGAGAAAATCGATATCTTATAATGAGTTTTTAAACCAATAATAAGTAAGATATTCTTTAAATTGTGATATCAGTATTTTAATGTCTTCACCTGCTAGCTTTGTAATGTCATTTCTGGGTCTGTTTATCATAAATTACATATTGTTGCCACTTGATAGTTAACTGTGAGTTTTAATGACTTGTGAATTTTGTGAATTTTGAATTTTAATAAGCTGGGTGGTAGATATTCCTATAGTTCTATAAATATTCTTGAGATATTTTTCTCAAGTGGAATACATTTTATTTGAACATGTATGTCTGCAATTTATTTGTTAAGGGATTCCTCGACACTTATTAAATATAGAGCCAGTTATTCCACACAGTAGAATTGTTCTAGGCTAGAAACAGGGATAATTCATGGCCCAACAGAGTATATGCTCTATTTCATTTCTCCTTTTGGATGACTTTTCTCTTTTGTGATCACACACACATGTGTACTGACTGTTGAATATTCAAGAGCACACTGTAGAGTTCTCTCTCAGTGTAGCTCTCCCTGCTGTGGAACTCTGCCCAGTAATTCGAGCTTCCTCTTTCTCTTCAGATGTCCATGTCCATCTTCTGAACACAAGGGCTCTGGATTCGCACAAGAGTTTCCCCACCTGTGCTTTAGTCAGGAGTCTCTCAAAGGATCAAGTTCAACAGGAGGGCCTGCCCAGCACTGTCACTGCCCAACCAATAATTACCTAAAAAGCACTGTATCATTTATTTTATTCCCACTTTATTTTCACAAGGAAAAGTAAGCCTGGTTCCTATCACTCTCTGTTGGTGAGGAACAGGAGTCTGAGAACATATTATCTTAATTAAGCTGGTAAAAATGAATAAGAACTTTGACAGCAGTAGAAGTGAGCTGAGCGCCAAGAAGATAGCTCAGAGTACTAAGTGTCTGCTTAGTCAGGGGTTCGATCCCTGGTTCCACATGTTGTACTGGTTCCACCCCTGAGTGCACTGAGCCAGCCACTGAGACCAGGCATGGTGACACATGCCTGTAATCTCAGAGCTGGAGAGGCTGAAAATAGGAGAACTGCTGTGAATTCAAGCTGTACAATGGGATCCTGTATCAAATGCATTTTTTTTAAAAAAAGTGAACTGCTGGAAAGAGGCAGGCTTAGGAAAGGAATTTTTTATAACAGTGCCAAAGAGAGAGATCCACAAGATGGGAAGTTTTCAAAGACCTTTCCTTCTTTCTCTGTATTGATCACATCTCTGCTGCTTTGGATATCTTGAATATTTCTTCTCTGTCTCTAAGTTGAGATATACCACATCTCAAAGAACCACCCCGCTGCTTTGTAGTTTTCTGCCTAACTGCTCACTAATGAGCATTTATATGCTGCCCCTGGCTAATTCCTGGCTTTTCATGGGAGAAAATTTGGCAGGGGCTCCCAAGCTATAATCCCATACTCCAAACATTCAGTAATGCACATTCCCTGTATATCACATTTTTTGTACTTATGAAAAGTCTAGTTGCTGCCAACACTTGTGTTTTGTAGTTCTATACCACTGTCAAATTATACAGCCTGCCTCGCCCTCTCGCGTTTTTTCAGTAGACCAGATGTGCCAACTTCACAGGTGATTGGTGATAGTAAAAATTCAATGAGATACTTAAATAAAATGATGGACACACTGCCTGTCCATATAGTGTAAGCTCAATATAAAAAGTGCACTGCATCAACAAATTAGGATGTATTCTAACACATGCTTCTTACACACATCGTCAGTAAACCTTTGCTTCAGTGGATAAACACTTGATCTTTGTGTGCCTTGCATAGTACTTTAAGTGCTTATGTTTTTTATTCATTTTAAATTCCTCTATCAGCTGATATAAAAGATGCATCATTTTATTAGACCCTCTTTTGTATGGTATAACTATATATTTTAATGTGAGTGTTTATATGTATTTGTTATTTTAAATAAGTAGAATTTAAATGTGTTTTCAAAACGTAGGGTAGTCTCGTTTTAATAGATTCATTTAATTTAATGACAATTGATTTAATGCAATTAGTTTCATATTAGAAGCTCTGGTTGGATTTTGACCTATGTTGACATATTGTATAATTAAGCATGTGCCTCACTAAAGTTGTTAGATATGGGATTATAACTCAGGAAGCCCTGTGGGATTTCCTCCCATGAAGAGAACCACTTGGAACATTTTCCAAGCATGGTTATTAGAGAGGGATAATTTATAGTTATAGATTTAAGAAAAAAAATAAAATAAAAAATGTAAAATAGTCTAAATGAATATGGACTGTGACATGGAAAATTGTTCTACACTTATAAAATGCCAGGGATTGATTTTTAGCAATTGTCCCTCCTTGATGTTTAATTAAAGAATAGCCTCAACTTAAAGGTCATAGTGAATTGAGTTGATTTTTTTTTTTTCTGGATGATGGTCAATGAGAATGTGTTTGGAAGCAGATATTGAACCTATCTGTAGCTTCAAAGATTAGAGAGAGAAGGTGTGTTAAGTCTGCTATTCATCCCTGGAAAGACAAAGTATATTTTGCATGCTGTCATTTAAAAGAAAGAGACTGATCAACTATAAAGGTGTTAGGACAGAGAGTGAACATATGGACTTCATGGAAGGTCAAGTTTAGATCAGAAGTATTGGTGGAAACAATGTTGATAGGAACACTGAGTAGAGAAGACTCTTGCTAAATCAACAGCATGCCAGATACTGTAGTTGCAGGATGAAATCCTTTTAGCCTTCCATAGGAAGTCCAAAATTAACAGCAAATATTACAATGTGAGCTTGCTATGGTACCACTGGATTCCTTCTCTCCCCAAAGTTGGAGACTATAAACATCACTTCTTATGATGCTAACACATCAAACTCTAGGCTCCAGAAAACATAACACATTGGCATCCCCAAATATTCAGGCCAAGTATCATAATAGAGTTGTAGAGTGGCCCATAGTCACCAAATATGGTAAGAAATAAGCAGACCACTTGGTACTTAGCAACATGAAAAGAGCACAGGACTCCTTGACAGCTTTTGTGACGTAAGTGATCCTGTGGCTCTGCCAGCCACAGCTAAATGCTAAGAACAGGGAGCTTCAGGACATGCATATGGACATTAGTTTTTCATGTGATCCAGAAACTCGCCATTTCAACAAAAGCACATAGAGCTTGTGTGTTCCCCTCAGCTACTGACTCCAAATGCACAAGCTGCCTACAGAATATAAGCAAATCATGAAGTTCTATGCTTAGTTCTGATGTAACTAAACAAGTAAATATTATTTTTTATGATAAGATGAAAGAAAAGTAGTTGCTGAAAAAGTTCTGCGAGGAAGCAGTGGATTTGTGTGCACAGTATTAATTAGATAAGCTTAGCACACATGTTCACATCTATATTTTGTGCTTCTGAAATAATTTTCAAAATAAATAAAATATGTATACACATAATCATGTACAGGTTGAGCATCTCTTGGGCCAAATGCTTAGAAATCCAAAACTTTTTAAACATCATGTCAGCATTCAAAGGACTGGATTTAGGTGCATTTTGGATTTCAGATATTCAGATGAGGGATACTCAGCCTGTGGGGTGAAATACTTAATGTAAATGTATCTATTGTCATGAGCACATACGTTCACAAACCTTCAAGCTATTCCACACATAGAAAGGTCAACATTAACCTTCTAGTGGGCCACTCAATATCTGGTAACAAGCCAAAATTTTACAAAGGAATTTAGAAATATTTAGATTTTGTTGTGTTCTTAAACTGGACATCAAGAATATTAAATATCCAAGGAAAGAAAGAAAATGGTTTTATGCGTTTTTACACTGTACTGGAGAATTTAAATAAATTGCATTGGGTACATGAAGTACCTATCATTTGTTCAATAGAGTTTAGTTCTATCGCATAAAACCTTTCAAATGTCCTTCCTACCTAGTCACTTTCTCATCACTGGGACAAAATACCCACCATGTGCAGCTTAAAAGGGGAGATGCCTATTCTGACTTACTGTTTGTAGAGGGCTCAGTTTATAGTCAACTGGCTGCAAGGCAAGAAGAGCATGGTGGAAGTGTCCCTTGGACAGAGGCTGTTCATGTAGTAGCAGCCAGAAAGCAGACTGAAAGGAGGTACAGTTAAGGAGCTATGCCTGTTCCCCAGTGAACAGCTTCTAGCCAGGCCCCACCTCCTAACAGCAAACTCAGCACTGAACTCATTAATGGATGAATCCATTGATGAGTACTGCTCCCCCATGTTCCAATCACCTTTAGAAACAAAGAACATCTAATCAAGAAAGTTTTCCCCAAATAAAGTTAGTCATAAAGATAAGATGTCATACCTAACATGACGTTTACTTAGGATCAATGCCCTGAAGAGTACGAATCTCTTTATTTTGGAAAGTGGTATACCAATTTACCATTTCCATGTCCCTTCTGTTGTCTGCTTTTCCTTTGATTCTGTAATAGCTGTCTTTGGTTTTGCACTGTATCCTAGAGCAAGCAGTCTTATAACCACACAGCTTCCCATATCTTCTCTTGGGGGTGAGATAAATAAGATATGAGTGTGATGCTATTGGACAGCATTTGTAGACAAGAGGATGTCTGGTTTTTAAACACTTCCATTAAGGAAGTTCTGTGGCCTCCATCCAAACTCAGGCTACTATATAGACAATATTTCTTAAAGATTATGTTCTTGAAATTGACCATGCTATGATTTAACATTACTCATTTTAGCAATCTAGTGACATTTTGCATTTAAACTTTTAACTTGGCATATTAAATTTTAACTTTTCTAAAAACATCATCTAATTACTATTTCCTCTGTACCTTTCCTGTCCCGTCTGGGTTCACTGTACCATCCTCAGGTTTCTCTTCCTGAGTTTCAATTTCCTTTAGCTCTGCCCTTGTCTTTCACTATCTGCAGCAGCCACTTCTATGAGAAGGTCTCATTCTTACAGGAAGTGATTTCTTGTTCTATAAGGAAGCCCCCTGCTTTGGAACTGACCTTAAATTTCTTTCAAAGTGGCCCAACCTTTTTATTTTGGAGACTTAAGGCTCAAATTGCAATATTTTTGAGTGAGATTACCTGGCAAATTTACATTTGATTCCAAGGTATAAATAACTGAGATCAGACCTCTCCTGAGAATGCTTCTGATGTGCTTGGAGTACTTGAACATCTATGGAGATGGTTACACAATATGTCAAGAAATGTACAAAGAGCAAGAAAGAGCAGGGTGAAATCCCCTTTACCTAGGTTGGCCCTTGGCCCATATCAAATTTAAATACCCATGGGTATTATTCATTTTTTTTATTTGCTGTTTGAGAGATCTAAAGTGATTAGAATATATTTCCCTGGGTTCCAGTATTTTCTACCTCCAGTGGACTTCCTTGAAGTTTTCAATAGCTTGGGCAGTTAATGGATGTGGTACCGGATAACCCAATGTCATTCTCCCTTGACAAAGGATCAGGAGTAGTCAGGGAACCATGATGACTGACTTGTTAATCTCTGACCTCTAACTAAGTCAGAGATGGCCAGACTTTACTGTTATAATTCCTTTCTCCTGGGGAAGTTTTTAAAACCTGCTGATGCTTGCATTCCATGAAAGGCAATAGGAAATGAGCTACAGGCATGAGGCCTGCATGCTTACGTGTTGGAAACACTTACCAGGAGATTCTGACACATAGTTACTGTCCAAAACCAAAATTTAGTACTTTCAAGCACTGGAACCCCCATTTAAAGCCACCAACTTCATCTGCACTCAGAGCAATATTGCTCAAGAATTCTCCCTTAGGGGCTGGGGACATAGCCCAGTAGAATAAATGTTTGCCTGAGTTCAATCTCCATTAAAAAAAAAAAAAGATTCTCCCTTAAGCTGCATTGAACTGACTCTGATGCTCCTATGGGCAAATAGGGCAATCTCATCCACATAGTGCCCCTGAAAGAGTATGAAATACAACTGCTGGTTCCAAGAAGAATCAATCTGTGAGAATCCATTAAGGTAATTGCAAAGTTCTACATGTGTCTAGATCTTAGTCAAAGTCGAGTATTAGTTGTAATGAACAACATGATTGTCAGGGTTTTCTTATTTGAAGAAAGGGGACAGAAGATATAATCTTTTGTGAAATCAAAATTTAAAAATAAATTCATATTGACTTTTGCCCAAATGGAAAAGGAACAAATTTTTTGCCTAGCAGTTATAATACTGTCATACTGTATTCCTAACTGATTTGGGGGAACAACCAAAGAACATTCATGTCATACATGTTGTACCACAATTAAAAGTTTAGAGGGGAAACATTATGTTAGGGCATCTGATTAGTATTTCACTGTTTTTCTAAAGTCAGAATCCTAAGACACTTCAACCCTGTAACTTCTTACATAATTAGTTTATAAGCAAAAACTGTTACTCTCATCATCATTATTTATTATTATATTTATCAATCTAGTACAATGCTGGAAATGATATATGGAATGAATAACCTCATAAATGAAGGATACTAAAAGATCTCTGTAACCCCTTGTTGTTAAATGCAAGAACTCCTTCTGTGTCTGCAGGAGCTATCCTGATAGGCTTCTGATTTTCAGCACCATGTTTTATAGGGTGCATATGGTAATTACCATCAAGGGTTATTTTTATTCCTTTTTCCTTTCTGTCTTTGGAAGATGTCCTTTATAGAAGTGCAAGGCATACCCCACCCATCTGGGCTTCTCCATCAGCTGCTTAGTGCCTGTGGCTAATCAAACTGTGATATATGGTAAATATTTTCCTTTACAAAAAAGAGACTAACGGCTATTTCTATGCATTCATTGAGCACATTGTGCTAATATTTATCCATTAGAAACTTTGGGAATTGGTTGTACCTCATTTAATAGCTTTACACCAATTATAAGAAGTAATTATACTGCATAAGAATTTCCAAAAAAAAAGTCTAGGACAGAAAGTATCAGAAGGGAATTAGTGATGAATGAGTTCAGGAAAGCACAAGTTGTTCATACAACTTAATTTTATAAGACATGCAGCATTCTAATATTAGAAAAAGAAAGCTTCTGACATTCATTGCAGAATGATGCTAAACTGTAGAGTTAGGCCCCCCTAATTCCTATTTCTAGTCATAATGATATGTGTGATAGCATCAATATATTTTGACTATCTCTTCATATGAAAGTGAGTACAAAATGGAGCTCCATAACACCATATCTCAGGACTTAGTCCATCCTGTACTGAACTAAATTATATACAATTTTCCTATGAGGAAGCTCTAGTAAACCCTCTCATGTAAAATATGTGGGAAAAAAAGTAAGCCGTGTTTTTGTTGTTATTATTGTTGCTGCTATGTTTAAGATATGTAAGAGGAAAAAAGAAATCTATCTTTGATACAACAACAAAAAAATCTGTGTTAATACTACCCTCTGATAAATGAATTTAAGATGACATTATAATTGGCTCTCAGAAAGCATCAAACTGGTTTTTCTTCTGTTTTTTTTTTGTTTGTTTGTTTGCTTTTTGTTTTTTGTCTTTTTTGAGACAGGGTCTCACTATGCAGTTGAGGCTGGCCTTGAGCTCACTTTTGTAGCCCAGGCTGGTCTCAGACTCGCACCAGTCCTCCTGCCTCAGCCTCCTGAGTGCTGGGATTACAGGCGTGAGCCCGGCTTCCTTCTGTTTTACAGGCCTTTTTAATCATCTTCTTTATATATGGGTGTGCTTTCCATATTCTAAAGATAGCATCCACTTTCTTGATCAGAAAAATATTTTTATAAGGAGAAATGTATTATCTTTAAAAATCAAAGACAAAGATTACCAAGATGGTTAAAGCAAATTTCATTCCAAATAGTGATTTATTTTTTTATTTTATGTTTTTTATATTATGGTTGGTTCAGCCTGCCCTGGGGTGGGTCTGGCACAGCATGTGGTGCCGGGAATCGAACTGTGGTCTCTGCGGTTGCCTAAGCAGGGGCTTTTGACTGCTGAGCCATCTCACTGGCCCCCCAAGTAGTGATTTATATTCATGTCTTTAACACACAAAATTCTTAATTTTTCTCTTATGGTTATTAACATAACAGCCTTTTCTTCTGGCACTGTACAGTATTTGTAATTTCTCCTGGCATAAAAACCCTCATGAACAAGATGAGATCCTAGTTGTTGATTCTTTGAAGCATTTTCTATGCACTCAGGGTTTTGGTAATGAAGTTTCTGCCTAGCCCATGTCTTCAAGATTTCTACATTCTTTCTCCTCTAGTAGATTTCATGTTCCTGATTTAATATTTAGATATTTGATTCATTTTAACTTTAATTTAGTGCATGGTGATAGTCATGGGTCTAGTTTTAGTCTTTGGCATGCAGTCTTTTCTAGCCCTGTTGATAAAAGAGTCTCTTCCAGTGAACATGTCGGGTCCCTTTGTCAAAGATAAGGTGACTGAGTGATGTATATGCACTTAGGTTTATAGCAGCACAATTTATAGTAGATAAATCTTGAAAACAATCCAAAGGCCCATCAACTGAGGAATGAATAAAGAAAGACATGGTTTTTTTATGCAATGAAGTACTACTTCATAAAGGATAAACTTCAGATTGTTTTAGGTAAATGGATACAATTTGAGAACATACTCATAAGTAACATAAATCAGCTTCATATGTGTAAACATCATATTGTCTCCCAGGTGTGAGAAACTGAAAGAAAGAATAAGGGCTAAAATATGCAATAGATATTGTAAAATGAGAAGAAATTGTTAAAAGGAAAATAAGAACAAAGGTGGAGGGAAAGAGGAAAGGACAAAAGAAAAAAGAAAAAAAAATAGAAGCCAGGTATATTATTTGTATCTCTTAGTTCATTGAAAAAGAAGGTTTGTGCTGAAATTAATTGGAGAAATTTAACTGCCTATATCTTATACTCCATGGCAATATGCAATGTATTAACTATTGTTATTCTCCTATTATATTCCTGTGAAATCTTGTTTTACCTTTTTTCCATAAAATAAAATTTGAAAAACTATGAAGACCAGAATATCAAAGGTTGCAAAAAAGAATTTAAAAATTTAAACCACAGTAGATGTTATGGTTTATATCTTCATGCCCCCCCAAAAGGCTCCCATGCTCTTAGGCAGGGCTCTTGGAAAAGGTCTGAACTATGCGGACACTGTGTCTGACTCGCTGCTAAATGTGGCTTTGCTAGGTGAAGCTGGTGACAGTGTGAGACCTAAAGGGTGTGTGCACATCCCAGACTCCTCCCTTCTTTCTGCTGCTTGGCTGCCTTGGTGTGAGCAGCTTTTCTTCCACTCAAGGTCCTTCTGCTGTACTGTGTCTGTTTAAGCCTGCAGAATGTGGCCTGAAACTTCCAAACTGTGAGCCAAAATTAACTTCTTTGTAAAGCCTTAAGTGTTGACTATTTTGTGTCAGAGACAAAGAAATTGACCAGAACAGCATGCTTATTGTTTTTGGTTCTTCTTTGAAATCATCCAAGTTCTGGACCTGAACAGAAGAATGCGTGCTTATTTTAGCAATGAAAAGTAATTATGTGCATAATACTTACTTGAAGGGTAATTATAGTCTGAGGGTTTAAATTTACTTTGTGAATGTCTGTTTTAACAGTGTGTGATAGGAAATTGTTTTGTGTTTTTATTGTTCTCTCCTCTTGCTATTTAATTGTAATCAGCATTCTTCTGATCACTTATTTTCTATAGAACCAATGTTTTCAATCTAAAGCAATGTTCCTCTCACCTAGATGTGTAGTGTGTGTTAGAAGCAGGCGTGGCTTCCCTGGTCGCCAATCAAAGCCCAGGCCGACATCCCAGCTTCCCCTGCATCTTTACCCTCTGCTGCATTTGTAATACTCTCTATTGTTCTGGAAAGACAGAAAGGCTGGGAAATTGGAGAGAATGAAAATAGCACACGTCCTTTCTAAATAACAAAAACAAAAAAACAAAACTGAATTCCACAGATAATTACAATGTAATCACAGATTCTGTATTATAGCTCACCCATTTAGGGAAACTCATTTGTAACCCTGAGAATAATGATCTGGAAACTCTCAGAGTCATTCCTGAACTTGTACAGACTGAGGTGCTGTCCGGTGGTACTGAGTACAAGAGGGCTGTTATACATTTTATATCTTAAAAACGTGTGTTAAAGAGGCTTTACAGGGTATGTGTCATAGGGCTCTTGACTTTAATGGTAATGAACCAACACTGAATGTTAAAGTGTCTTTAAACAGGAGTCTTCACAAAACAAGGTGATATTTTAATCAGTGGATGAAACATCGCTGGGGGCTAACAAGAACTTAATCTTATATTTTCCCAGTAGTGAAAAACACAAAAAGTATATCTCACGTGATATAGTACTTGTGTTTTTGAAAGTGGCCTTGGGGATTATTATTGCTGTTGTTACTGTCATTGCTGTTATGTCATCATCTTCTTCATCATTATCTTTATTATTGTCATAGCAGGAGTTGAGCTCAAGGCTTTCATGTTGAGCTGTCTCCCACTCCATTTCTATATTTTATTAATTTTTTTATTTTTTATTTTATTTTATTTTATTTGTGTGTGTGTGTGTGTGTGTGTGTGTGTGTGTGTGTGTGTGTGCAGGGTCTCACTACACAGCTTGGACTCCTAGTGATCCTCCTGTTCCCTGCCTCCCTAGTGCTGGGATTACAGCCATGTTCCACCACACCCAGACTCCATCCCCAGGCTTGCTCAGTGTGCCTGGGGGCAGGGCCAACACAGCATGTGGTGCCAGGGATCAAACGTGGGCCCCTGTGCTTACCTAACTAAATGCTTAGTCCACTGAGCTATCTCACTGGCCCTTCTATATTTTATTTTGAGACAAGATCTCTTGTGAATTTGCCACACCTGGGCTCAAATTTATGATTGTCCTGTCTTATCCTCCAAGAGTACAGGATTATACATGTGTGAAATTGGTTTTTAAATTAAGTTTAATAATTCATTTAAATTTGAACATCAGATATCTTCTTTCAAGGAATAATATGATGAAAGATTTTACAAAATAGTATTGACCCTAATTACAGGCATAAAATTTAACTTCTTATCCAGGCATTCCATGACTTGGCCGAGTTGACATATAAAACTGTCACAGGCAGCTAACAGTGAAGAAAGTTAGGTGAGGAGCTGAGCTGACAGATTCACGCCTCTTTCATATTGTTCCCTTTTTCTATGTTAAGACACCAGTTTTTAAATGAGGGCCTCACACTGGGCTATACCACCAACCCTTAAATTTTTTTTAAGGTTCTGTTCAAGATCAGACTCTGGTTCTGTGCAACCATAGTCCCTGTTTGTCTTACCCCACACTGTAACTCTCAAAGAGTCAGAGACCCAGAGATTTCCTGGCAAGCAAAATAATAGCTTTTACTCTAAAAGATTTGGACAGTCCCTACAGGATACTGTTCAGCTGAGAAATTTTGACCTTTTCCTTCAAGATTATTAAATAACTTGGAATGACTAAGCTAAGGCAAAGCCATGTGTGTTAAGGTTAATTATTAGAAAATAAAAGTGTGAGCAGAAGAATGAACTGACGCACAGAGTAGGCAGAAACTGTTGATTGAAACTGATATAAATACAATAATTTTTAGGTCAGCCTTGAGGGAACAAAGATCTGAATTTACTCTTTCCTTGTGTGAATAATTTAATTCTGTGTTGCAAGTGAACACCAAGGCAAAACTTGAATATTTGAGCACATGGTGAATGCACTTTAGGGATTGCAAAGAGAGTACAGATTAAATAGAAGGAACTGAGGAGTGCTATGTTAAGATTATCTTCATAGTCTTTGTAGTCAAAGAAATAAAGTTGGAAAGCAATAAGCTTCTTGTTTCCCTTGGTGATCACAACTCATCTCCATGGACTTATCTTTGAGTAAATAGGCAGTGATGTGTAGAGTTGAGTTGAAACTTCTGTGCTTCCTTTTTATCCATGTCAAGAATATGGTTGAAGACCAGGATGTAGCTCAGTACCAGAGAGCTGGCCTAGCATATGTAAGGTCCTATCTCCATCCCCAGCACCACAAATGATATATTTATATAGCTATTCTACACAAGTCGAGTTGCTTTCATGGCAAATGTCTTGGCTTTCAGACTTGCATGCCAGAGAGAATGATCCCCAGCCCATCTGAGCCTGTGTGCCTTAATTGAGTAGTTAACAGAAATAAAACCTTTTGCTGCTTTAATGCCTATTTCACAAACAAAACTGTAAAGCCCTCAAGTGTAGCTACATCTGCCTAGTTCACTGTTGCATTTAGACTGCTCAGAACAATTGCTATCATAACAGGCATTCAGTAAAGTCTTACATTGAGAGAAGTGCTGAGGACAAGCAAAATTTTGATAGCAGTTAATTTATAGCTCATAATGAAATTTATGTTTTGAAAACTGTTAGTATCTTTGTATTTTAAATATCTTGATGAGCTTTCAGCAGGACACAGGCTACTCCCTATGGTTTGAGGCCTCACCTTTCCAATGCACTCCCTTCAGAGCCTGTTGTACTCTTTTCCTGGGAGAAGGGAAGTGGAATAGCTGGAAGGGCAGCCTTCCAGTGATAGCCCCAGAGCTGGTGTTAACACACGCCAGCAGTTCACCCAGTGCCCATCAATAGGGTTCATTGATAATTTTCAGTTGTGTTTCTGTCTCCTTTGTTTATCATCCTGTCAGATTCACGGAAGAGCAAAGCAGTTAATAAAGACTGAGATGAGGTCAGACTGACCAGAAGGCTAGTTTGTGAGCAAAATTGCATTTCAAGAGTAGAAAGTAGGGAAAAAATTTTAAAGATTATAGAGAAGAAAATAAATTATTTTCTGTGTGGGTTACAGTTATAGAATTAAGGGCTGGCCTGATAGCTCAACACACTTAAGGGCCTGCTTAGGCAGAGCACAACAGTCAGGGTTTGACTCCCAGTGTGCAGGCCCCTGGGGTGCCCTGAGATGGTGATTGAGATTGGGTGTGGTGGCGCACACCTGTAATCCCAGCACCTGGGAGACTGAAAACAGGAGAATCACTATGAGTCCAATCTATTCCTAGTGAGATCCTGTAGACCCTGTAGTCCCTGTCCTAAATATAAAAAAAAAAAAAAAGCGACAAACAATAACAGAATTAAAAGGTAAAATGTGAAACTAAAAATGGAGTCTAAGGAAAGTATATTAGGGAACAATTTCATATTACCATTCTTTCTTCAACATTCTTCAAATTAAAGTAATTAGAACAAGATGTAAAACAGTAGTGCCAAGATTTCCATTTGAAAGAGTGATGCCAGCAAATTCCTAATAACTATTTGTGATTAGATTTTTTAAGGACAAGAAAACAGGTTTCACTTATTTTAATAAAGATATAACTTACTTTGTTAATGTTTTCTTTGTTGTTCCTTGTTAGTTTGTATTATCCCTTTCATTTCTACATTTCCCAAATGTGACTTTATGATTTAGTTCTATTTAATGTAACATTTTTTCCTTTCTGGTCAGATGCTTGGCATGGGAGCTGCTAGATTTTTTTTTAAAAATCTCATCTATGTTGTGTCAGTTTACTTTCTTTTTTTTTTTTTTTTTTTTTTTTTTTTTTTTTTTTTTTTTTTTTTTTTTTTTTTTTTTT